>NW_025574693.1:0-77135 GCF_020424385.1 Procambarus clarkii | reverse complement strand
CCGTCACCATGATGCCACCATCAGTCTCACTGTATGGCCCGTTTCCATGATCTTTGGGACACCGTCGGGCCATCAAGTCCCAGACACAAGAGGTAGATTGATCCAAAGGGTTGCTGGACCCGCGTCAGAGGGCAAGGGGTCCACGGTAGGGGTCGGGGGCTCTGTCTTGCTCTTTTAAGTAGCGGTAGAGTGAGGTATTTGTGTGAGCAATGGTGAGGGTGCCGGCACGTTGTGTGTGTGAGGCTGGCTGGCTCTTCTTGGTGTCTCTACCAGGTCTGCTGGTGGCTGGGACACGTGTGTGTGTGTGTGTGTGTGTGTGTGTGTGTGTGTGTGTGTGTGTGTGTGTGTGTGTGTGTGTGTGTGTGTGTGTGTGTGTGTGTGTGTGTGTGTACTCACCTAGTTGTGTTTGCGGGGGTTGAGCTCTGGCTCTTTGGTCCCGCCTCTACACACGCCTTGTGTGTGTGTGTGTGTGTGTGTGGGTGTGTGTGTGTGTGTGTGGGGGTGTGTGTGTGTGTGTGTGTGTGTGTGTGTGTGTATGGGTGTGTATGGGTGTGTGTACTCACCTATTTGTGCTTGCGGGGGTTGAACTTTGGCTCTTTGGTTCCGCCTCTCAACTGTCAATCAACTGGTGTACAGATTCCTGAGCCTACTGGGCTCTATCATATCTACATTTAAAACTGTGTATGGAGTCAGCCTCCACTACATCACTGCCTAATGCATTCCATCCGTTAACTACTCTGACACTGAAAAAGTTCCTTCTAACGTCTCTGTGGCTCATGTGGGTACTCAGTTTCCACCTGTGTCCCCTTGTTCGCGTCCCACCAGTGTTGAATAGTTTATCCTTGTTTACCCGGTCGATTCCTCTGAGGATTTTGTAGGTTGTGATCATGTCTCCCCTTACTCTTCTGTCTTCCAGTGTCGTAAGGTGCATTTCCGCAGTCTTTCCTCGTAACTCATGCCTCTTAGTTCTGGGACTAGTATAGTGGCATACCTTTGGACTTTTTCCAGCTTCGTCTTGTGCTTGACAAGGTACGGGCTCCATGCTGGGGCCGCATACTCCAGGATTGGTCTTACATATGTGGTGTACAAGATTCTGAATGATTCCTTACACAGGTTCCTGAACGCTGTTCTGATGTTAGCCAGCCTCGCATATGCCGCAGACGTTATTCTTTTTATGTGGGCTTCAGGAGACAGGTTTGGTGTGATATCAACTCCTAGATCTTTCTCTCTGTTCGTTTCATTAAGTACTTCATCTCCTATTCTGTATCCTGTGTTTGGCCTCCTATTTCCACCACCTAGTTTCATTACTTTGCATTTACTCGGGTTGAACTTCAACAGCCATTTGTTGGACCATTCACTCAGTCTGTCTAGGTCATCTTATAGCCTCCTACTATCGTCCTCAGTTTCAATCCTCCTCATAATTTTTGCATCATCGGCAAACATTGAAGGAAACGATTCTATACCCTCTGGAAGATCATTTACATATATCAGAAACAGTATAGGTCCAAGGACTGACCCCTGCGGTACTCCACTCGTAACGTCTCGCAAATCTGAGACCTCTCCCCTCACACTGACTCGTTGTCTCCTGTTATTTAGGTACTCCTGTATCCAGCGGAGTACCTTCCCTTTCACTCCCAGCCTGCATCTCCAGTTTTTTTCACTAGCCTCTTGTGTGGCACTGTGTCAAAGGCTTTCTAACAATCCAAAAATATGCAGTCTGCCCACCCTTCTCTTTCTTGCCTTATTTTTGTTGCCTGGTCGTAGAATTCAAGTAACCCTGTGAGGCAGGACCTGCCATCCCTGAATCCATGTTGATGCTGTGTTACAAAGTTCTTTCGCTCCAGGTGCTCCACTAGCTTTCTTCGCACAATCTTCTCCTGTGTGTGTGTGTGTGTGTGTGTGTGTGTGTGTGTGTGTGTGTGTGTGTGTGTGTGTGTGTGTGTGTACTCACCTAGTTGTGTTTGCGGGGGTTGAGCTCTGGCTCTTTGGTCCCGCCTCTACACACGCCTTGTGTGTGTGTGTGTGTGGGTGTGTGTGTGTGTGTGTGTGTGTGTGTATGTGTGTGTATGGGTGTGTATGTGTGTGTGTGTGTGTGTGTGTGTGTGTGTGTGTGTGTGTGTGTGTGTGTACTCACCTAGTTGTGCTTCAAGGAGTTGAGCTCTGGCTCTTTGGGGCCGCCTCTCAACTGTCAATCAACTGGTGTACAGGTTCCTGAGCCTACTGGGCTCTATCATATCAACATTTGAAACTGTGTATGGAGTCAGCCATCACCACATCACTTCCTAGTGCATTCCATTGTTTACTACTCAGACACTGACAAAATTCTTTCTAACGTCTCTATGGCTGATTTGGGCACTCAGTTTTCGACCTGTGTCCCCTAGTGCTTAATCTTTGTCACCTGATCGTAGAATTCTATTACGCCTGTAAGGCAAGATTTACCCTCCCTGAACCCATGTTGATGGGTTGTCACGAAGTCCCTTCTCTCCAGATGTGTTACTAGGTTTTTTCTCACGATCTTCTCCATCACCGTGCATGGTATACAAGTTAAGGACACTGGCCTGTAGTTCAGTGCCTCTTGTCTGTCACCCTTTTTGTATATTGGGACCACATTAGCCGTCTTCCATATTTCTGGTAGGTCTCCCGTCTCCAGGGACCTACTATACACTATGGAGAGTGACAAGCAAAGTGCCTCTGCACACTCTTTCAATACCCATGGTGAGATTCCGTCCGGCCCAACAGCCTTTCTCACGTCCAGATCCAACACATGGCTCTTGACTTCTTTTCTTGTAATTTTGAACCCTTCCAAGGCTGCCTGATTTATTGCCACCTCTTCTAGTGCAGTGACTTCACTTCGCTCTGTTGTGAAGACCTCCTGGAACCTCTTGTTGATTTCTTCACACACCTCTTTGTCATTCTCTGTGTACCTGTCATCGCCTGTTCTAAGTTTCATCACCTGTTCCTTCACTGTTGTCTTCCTCCTCATGTGACTGTGTAGTAGCTTTGGTTCGGTCTTGGCTTTATTAGCTATATCATTTTCATACCTTTTCTCTGTTTCTCTTCTCACACTAACATGCTCGTTCCTGGTTCTCTGGTACCTGTGTGTGTGTGTGTGTGTGTGTGTGTGTGTGTGTGTGTGTGTGTGGGGGGGGGGGGGGGGGCACTGTAGCAGCAGCTGCATGTATTAATCACGGGGCTTCAGCCAGCAAACTAACGCAGTCTGGGCGCCGCTGTCATCAATCCCGGCCAGTGTGTCAAATGGTGCCACCTACCCGGCACCTCCCCTGGTGGCACCTGCCCTTGGTAACACCAGGGCCAGCCTGTAGTGTGTGGTGCAGCCTGTGGTGTGTGGTCCAGCCTGTAGTGTGTGGTGCAGCCTGTAGTGTGTGGTCCAGCCTGTAGTATGTGGGCCATCCTGTAGTATGTGGGCCATCCTGTAGTGTGTGGGCCATCCTGTAGTATGTGGGCCATCCTGTAGTGTGTGGGCCAGCCTGTAGTGTGCGGTGCAGCCTGTAGTGTGTGGGCCAGCCTGTAGTGTGTGGTGCAGCCTGTAGTGTGTGGGCCAGCCTGTAGTGTGTGGTCCAGCCTGTAGTGTGTGGTGCAGCCTGTAGTGTGTGGTGCAGCCTGTAGTGTGTGGTGCAGCCTGTAGTGTGTGGTGCAGCCTGTAGTGTGTGGTCCAGCCTGTAGTGTGTGGTGCAGCCTGTAGTGTGTGGTGCAGCCTGTGGTGTGTGGTGCAGCCTGTGGTGTGTGGTGCAGCCTGTGGTGTGTGGTGCAGCCTGTGGTGTGTGGTGCAGCCTGTAGTGTGTGGTCCAGCCTGTAGTGTGTGGTGCAGCCTGTAGTGTGTGGTGCAGCCTGTGGTGTGTGGTGCAGCCTGTAGTGTGTGGTCCAGCCTGTGGTGTGTGGTGCAGCCTGTAGTGTGTGGGCCAGCCTGTGGTGTGTGGTCCAGCATGTAGTGTGTGGTCCAGCCTGTAGTGTGTGGTCCAGCCTGTAGTGTGTGGTCCAGCCTGTAGTGTGTGGTCCAGCCTGTAGTGTATGGTCCAGCCTGTAGTGTGTGGTGCAGCCTGTAGTGTGTGGTCCAGCCTGTGGTGTGTGGTGCAGCCTGTAGTGTGTGGTGCAGCCTGTAGTGTGTGGTGCAGCCTGTAGTGTGTGGTGCAGCCTGTGGTGTGTGGTGCAGCCTGTGGTGTGTGGTGCAGCCTGTGGTGTGTGGTGCAGCCTGTGGTGTGTGGTGCAGCCTGTAGTGTGTGGTGCAGCCTGTAGTGTGTGGTCCAGCCTGTAGTGTGTGGTCCAGCCTGTAGTGTGTGGTCCAGCCTGTAGTGTGTGGTCCAGCCTGTAGTGCATGGTCCAGCCTGTAGTGCATGGTCTAGCCTGTAGTGCATGACCCAGCCTGTAGTGCATGACCCAGCCTGTAGTGTATGACCCAGCCTGTAGTGCATGGCCCAGCCTGTAGTGCATGACCCAGCCTGTAATTCATGACCAAAGCCTGTAATTCATGACCCGGCCTGTAATGCATGACCCAGCCTGTTGTGCTGGGTCCAGCCTGTAGTGCATGGTCCAGCCTGTAGTGCATGGTCCAGCCTGTAGTGCATGACCCAGCCTGTTGTGCTGGGTCCAGCCTGTAGTGCATGGTCCAGCCTGTAATGCATGACCCAGCCTGCAATGCATGACCCAGCCTGTAATGCATGGTCCAGC
This sequence comes from Procambarus clarkii, assembly GCF_020424385.1. Lineage (NCBI taxonomy): Eukaryota > Metazoa > Arthropoda > Malacostraca > Decapoda > Cambaridae > Procambarus > Procambarus clarkii. The sequence goes on along the minus strand of NW_025574693.1, from coordinate 72,449 downwards.
CTGTAGTGCATGACCCAGCCTGTAATACATGACCCAGCCTGTAATGCATGACCCAGCCTGTAATGCATGACCCAGCCTATAGTGCATGGTCCAGCCTGTAGTGCATGACCCAGCCTGTTGTGCTGGGTCCAGCCTGTAATGCATGACCCAGCCTGTTGTGCTGGGTCCAGCCTGTAGTGGCCAGGCCCAGAACCCATCCACCACCTCCTGGCCTTCTGCTCCTCCCCAATCTCAAGCTAAGTGTGTTACTCCCGGTATTTCCACCCTTCCTGCCCAGTCTTCTGCTGCTCTTGGTCTGGGTTGGACCTGGGTGAGGTTGTGGGAGTCCTCCCGCTCCCCCTGGCGCCCTCTCAGCAGGCTGCCTGTAGAAGGCCCCGACGAGAGACACGCGATTCATTTATTATGTTTGGGAAGACGAGAGCAGCGGCCCGTAGAAACATCCACCCGTTCTCGCAAATTTAATAAGTCAATATTGACTTATTAAATATGTGCATAGGTGACATACTTAACATAATAGATACCCTTAAAAAGATTCATAGAAAACACCGACCTTACCTAACCTACTTAGTATGTTAAGATAAGCATCTTATTGCTTCGTAATTACAATTATTACCTAACCTATAATAGGTATAGGTTAAGTAATAATTGTAATTACCAAGCAATAAGATGCTTATCTAGAAACATCCACGGAGGTCTGTGAGAGAGTTGGGAGCCTTCCGTTATGGCTGACTCTCCTGTCACTCTGATCTGGAAGAAACACTCTGTAAGATTGCGGGTAGATATGTTCCAGACATCTCGCCGGTCCTTCATGCTTTTGGTCAGATCCGGTGTCGGTCGCAAACGAACTGGTTTGGCACTTTTCAGTAGTTGGTTCTGGTACTGATCTTGTTCCTTATTCCCTTCACTCGTAAATTATTGATTGAATCCTGTTGCTTATAGACTTGGGCACCACCTGCAGCTGCTCTATAATCATCTCATCTCTCTTTCCGAACACCAGTCTGTCTCTGCGGGTCTGTGGCGTCATTATGACGTGTTCCGTCACCGCCCTCAGTGCACTTTTCATTGCTGAATATCTGTTACAGTATTTGGGAGACGTGATCAGTCCCTGGGGACGTGGCCAGTCCCACGAGACGTGGTCAGTCCCCGGGGACGTGGCCAGTCCCACGAGACGTGGTCAGTCCCCGGGGACGTGGCCAGTCCCCGGGGACGTGGCCAGTCCCACGAGACGTGGTCAGTCCCCGGGGACGTGGCCAGTCCCCGGAGACGTGGCCAGTCCCTGGGGACGTGGCCAGTCCCTGGGGGACGTGGTCAGCCCCCGGGACGGGCTTGAGGAACTTGTTCTCCCTTCTCGGAGGAGTCGGGACACTTCCTCAAAGGATTTTTACCCTATTGCCCTGACAAGTTGCATATGCAAACTTTTCGAACGTTTGGTCAGTGTACATCTGATGCGGTTCTTGGAGCACTATCACCACCTCTCCCTCCTTCCCCCCATCTCAGTGTGTCTTTGGCAAGTGTTGCAGCACAACGGATGTCTTAGTGGTCTTAGTGGTCAACATTCATGCTGGCTTTGCTGCGAAAACCTCCGCTGTTGCTGGTTTTTTGAGCTGAAAAAGGCTTATGACACCTGAGGTACAGTATTTTGCCCCAACGTCTATGTCTTGGACTTCGTGGCAATCTTCCCTTATAGTCGTTCATTTAGAGTGAGACTTGGCACCACTTTCTCTGACGTCTTGCAATAATATGAAGGTGTACCTCAAGGTTGTCTTCTGAGCACTACTCTTTTTTTCCTGGTTGTCCTCAATGGTCTTCCTTCCTCTCTTCCTTCTGGTATTTTGTCTGCCCTCTATAGTGACGCTCTCACACTACAGCCAGGGTGATGACTCGCCCTCTATAGTGACGCCCTCACACTACTGTCAAGGTGATGACTCGCCTTCTATAGTGACGCCGTCACACTACTGCCAGGGTGATGACTCGCCCTCTATAGTGACGCTCTCACACTACTGCCAGGGTGATGACTCGCCTTCTATTGTGACGCCCTCACACTACTGCCAGGGTGATGACTCGCCCTCTATAGTGACGCCCTCACACTACAGCCAGGGTGATGACTCGCCTTCTATAGTGACGCCCTCACACTACTGCCAGGGTGATGACTCGCCCTCTATAGTGACGCTCTCACACTACTGCCAGGGTGATGACTCGCCCTCTATAGTGACGCTCTCACACTACTGCAAGGGTGATGACTCGCCCTCTATAGTGACGCCCTCACACTACTGCAAGGGTGATGACTCGCCCTCTATAGTGACGCCCACACACTACTGCCAGGGTCATGACTCGCCCTCTATAGTGACGCTCTCACACTACAGCCAGGGTGATGACTCGCCCTCTATAGTGACGCTCTCACACTACTGCCAGGGTGATGACTCGCCCTCTATAGCGACGCTCTCACACTACAGCCAGGGTGATGACTCGCTCTCTATAGTGACGCTCCTCACACTACTGCCAGGGTGATGACTCGCCCTCTATAGTGACGCTCTCACACTACTGCCAGGGTGATGACTCGCTCTCTATAGTGACGCCCTCACACTACTGCCAGGGTGATGACTCGCCCTCTATAGTGACGCCCTCACACTACTGCCAGGGTGATGACTCGCCCTCTATAGTGACACTCTCACACTACAGCCAGGGTGATTACTCGCCCTCTATAGTGACGCTCTCACACTACAGCCAGGGTGATGACTCGCCCTCTATAGTGACGCTCTCACACTACTGCCAGGGTGATGACTCGCTCTCTATAGTGACGCCCTCACACTACTGCCAGGGTGATGACTCGCCCTCTATAGTGACGCCCTCACACTACTGCCAGGGTGATGACTCGCCCTCTATAGTGACGCTCTCACACTACTGCCAGGGTGATGACTCGCCCTCTATAGTGACACTCTCACACTACAGCCAGGGTGATGACTCGCCCTCTATAATGACGCTCTCACACTACAGCCAGGGTGATGACTCGCCCTCTATAGTGACGCCCTCACACTACTGCCAGGGTGATGACTCGCTCTCTATAGTGACGCCCTCACACTACTGCCAGGGTGATGACTCGCCCTCTATAGTGACACTCTCACACTACAGCCAGGGTGATGACTCGCCCTCTATAGTGACGCTCTCACACTACTGCCAGGGTGATGACTCGCCCTCTATAGTGACGCTCTCACACTACTGCCAGGGTGATGACTCGCCCTCTACAGTGACGCCCTCACACTACTGCTAGGGTGATGACTCGCCCTCTATAGTGACGCCCTCTACAGTGCCAGGGTGATGACTCGCCCTCTATAGTGACGCCCTCTACAGTGCCAGGGTGATGACTCGCCCTCTATAGTGACGCCCTCTATAGTGCCAGGGTGATGACTCGCCCTCTATAGTGACGCCCTCTACAGTGCCAGGGTGATGACTCGCCCTCTATTGTGACGCCCTCTACAGTGCCAGGGTGATGACTCGCCCTCTATAGTGACGCCCTCTACAGTGCCAGGGTGATGACTCGCCCTCTACAGTGCCAGGGTGATGACTCGCCCTCTATAGTGACGCCCTCTACAGTGCCAGGGTGATGACTCGCCCTCTATTGTGACGCCCTCTACAGTGCCAGGGTGATGACTCGCCCTCTATAGTGACGCCCTCTACAGTGCCAGGGTGATGACTCGCCCTCTATAGTGACGCCCTCTACAGTGCCAGGGTGATGACTCGCCCTCTATAGTGACGCCCTCTACAGTGCCAGGGTGATGACTCGCTCTCTATTGTGACGCCCTCTACAGTGCCAGGGTGATGACTCGCCCTCTATAGTGACGCCCTCTACAGTGCGAGGGTGATGACTCGCCCTCTATAGTGACGCCCTCTACAGTGCCAGGGTGATGACTCGCCCTCTATAGTGACGCCCTCACTGTACTGCCAGGGTGATGACTCGCCCTCTACAGTGCCAGGGTGATGACTCGCCCTCTATAGTGACGCCCTCTACAGTGCCAGGGTGATGACTCGCCCTCTATAGTGACGCCCTCACTGTACTGCCAGGGTGATGACTCGCCCTCTATAATGACGCCCTCTACAATGCCAGGGTGATGACTGGCCTTCCTCCAACGACAACAACAACTTGCATGATGCCGGGCCATCTTGGCCACCGATCATGGCCTCAAGTTCTCTTTAACTAAGACTTGTGCGATGACCTTTATTGTGAAGCAGGTCGGTCTTGGTCCACCATTGTTGCTCTGAGGTCGTCCTCTTCTGTATTAAGATTCTGCTAAATTTTCTGGGGGTTGAAGGTTATCTCCCGCTTGTCTTGGTCGGCGCATATCTCTTATCTCCGGGGTGAATGCTCAATAAGGCTCTTATCTTAATATCTTGTCCCATATTTCCTGTGGGAGCTGATGACATAAACTTCTCTATTTACATTCCTGTCTCTCGTGCTGTCTAAAGTTGGTTATAACTGTCTACTCCTCTGTCTCTCCCACCACTCTTGGCCGCCTTGATGCTCTGCACTCTACTGTGCTGCGCCTCAGCTCTGGTGCCTTTGGTTCGACTCCCGCCCTCAGGCTGTGTGTTGACACTGGCGTCCTGTCTCTCCTGGACCACCGGGATCACTACGTTGCCCGGTCCTCACAACACACTGTCGCGTGTGTCGCGCCGTGACCGTCATGCTCCTGTGGGTCCTGGTCCCCTTCACCACCCTGTACGGTGGTCCTGGTCCCCTTCACCGCCCTGTACGGTGGTCCTGGTCCCCTTCATCGCCCTGTACGGTGGTCCTGGTCCCCTTCACCACCCTGTACGGTGGTCCTGGTCCCCTTCACCGCCCTGTACGGTGGTCCTGGTCCGCTTCACCGCCCTGTACGGTGGTCCTGGTCCCCTTCACCGCCCTGTACGGTGGTTCTGGTCCCTTTCATCGCCCTGTACGGTGGTCCTGGTCCCCTTCACCGCCCTGTACGGTGGTCCTGGTCCCCTTCACCGCCCTGTACGGTGGGCCTGGTCCCCTTCACCGCCCTGTACGGTGGTCCTGGTCCCCTTCACCGCCCTGTACGGTGGTCCTGGTCCCCTTCACCGCCCTGTACGGTGGTCCTGGTCCCCTTCACCGCCCTGTACGGTGGTCCTGGTCCCCTTCACCGCCCTGTACGGTGGTCCTGGTCCCCTTCACCGCCCTGTACGGTGGTCCTGGTCCCCTTCACCGCCCTGTACGGTGGTCCTGGTCCCCTTCACCACCTGCCCCACCCTGAAAGATGGTCCTGGTCCCCTTCACCACCTTCACCACCCTGTACGGTGGTCCTGGTCCCCTTCACCACCTGCACCACCCTGTACGCTGGTCCTGGTCCCCTTCACCACCTGCACCACCCTGTACGCTGGTCCTGGTCCCCTTCACCACCCTGTACGGTGGTCCTGGTCCCCTTCACCGCCCTGTACGGTGGTCCTGGTCCCCTTCACCACCCTGTACGGTGGTCCTGGTCATCTTCACCACCTGCACCACCCTGTACGGTGGTCCTGGTCCCCTTCACCACCCTGTACGGTGGTCCTGGTCCCCTTCACCACCCTGTACGGTGGTCCTGGTCCCCTTCACCGCCCTGTACGGAGGTCCTGGTCCCTTTCACCGCCCTGTACGGTGGTCCTGGTCCCCTTCACCACCTTCACCACCCTGTACGGTGGTCCTGGTCCCCTTCACCACCTTCACCACCCTGTACGGTGGTCCTGGTCCCCTTCACCACCCTCTACGGTGGTCCTGGTCCCCTTCACCACCCTGTACGGTGGTCCTGGTCCCCTTCACCACCCTGTACAGTGGTCTTGGTCCCTTCACCACCCTGTACGGTGGTCCTGGTCCCCTTCACCGCCCTGTACGGTGGTCCTGGTCCCCTTCACCGCCCTGTACGGTGGTCCTGGTCCCCTTCACCACCCTGAACGGTGGTCCTGGTCCCCTTCACCGCACTGTACGGTGGTCCTGGTCCCCTTCACCGCCCTGTACGGTGGTCCTGGTCCCCTTCACCACCTGCACCACCCTGTACAGTGGTCCTGGTCCCCTTCACCACCTGCACCACCCTGTACGGTGGTCCTGGTCCCCTTCACCACCTTCACCACCCTGTACGGTGGTCCTGGTCCCCTTCACCACCTGCACCACCCTGTACGGTGGTCCTGGTCCCCTTCACCACCCTGTACGGTGGTCCTGGTCCCCTTCACCACCTGCACCACCCTGTACGGTGGTCCTGGTCACCTTCACCACCCTGCACGGTGGTCCTGGTCCCCTTCACCACCTTCACCGCCCTGTACGGTGGTCCTGGTCCCCTTCACCACCCTGTACGGTGGTCCTGGTCCCCTTCACCACCCTGTACGGTGGTCCTGGTCCCCTTCACCACCTTCACCATCCTGTACGGTGGTCCTGGTCCCCTTCACCACCTGCACCACCCTGTACGGTGGTCCTGGTCCCCTTCACCACCCTGTACGGTGGTCCTGGTCCCCTTCACCTCCTGCACCACCCTGTACGGTGGTCCTGGTCCCCTTCACCGCCCTGTACGGTGGTCCTGGTCACCTTCACCACCCTGTACGGTGGTCCTGGTCCCCTTCACCACCTTCACCGCCCTGTACGGTGGTCCTGGTCCCCTTCACCACCTGCACCACCCTGTACGGTGGTCCTGGTCACCTTCACCACCCTGTACGGTGGTCCTGGTCCCCTTCACCACCTGCACCACCCTGTACGGTGGACCTGGTCCCCTTCACCACCCTGTACGGTGGTCCTGGTCCCCTTCACCACCCTGTACGGTGGTCCTGGTCCCCTTCACCACCTGCACCACCCTGTACGGTGGTCCTTTTCCCCTTCACCACCTGCACCACCCTGTACGGTGGTCCTGGTCCCCTTCACCACCTTCACCGCCCTGTACGGTGGTCCTGGTCCCCTTCACCGCCCTGTACGGTGGTCCTGGTCCCCTTCACCACCTGCACCTCCCTGTACGGTGGTCCTGGTCCCCTTCACCACCCTGTACGGTGGTCCTGGTCCCCTTCACCACCCTGTACGGTGGTCCTGGTCCCCTTCACCGCCCTGTACGGTGGTCCTGGTCCCCTTCACCACCCTGTACGGTGGTCCTGGTCATCTTCACCACCTGCACCACCCTGTACGGTGGTCCTGGTCCCCTTCACCACCCTGTACGGTGGTCCTGGTCCCCTTCACCACCCTGTACGGTGGTCCTGGTCCCCTTCACCGCCCTGTACGGAGGTCCTGGTCCCCTTCACCGCCCTGTACGGTGGTCCTGGTCCCCTTCACCACCTTCACCACCCTGTACGGTGGTCCTGGTCCCCTTCACCACCTTCACCACCCTGTACGGTGGTCCTGGTCCCCTTCACCACCCTCTACGGTGGTCCTGGTCCCCTTCACCACCCTGTACGGTGGTCCTGGTCCCCTTCACCACCCTGTACGGTGGTCCTGGTCCCCTTCACCACCCTGTACAGTGGTCTTGGTCCCTTCACCACCCTGTACGGTGGTCCTGGTCCCCTTCACCGCCCTGTACGGTGGTCCTGGTCCCCTTCACCGCCCTGTACGGTGGTCCTGGTCCCCTTCACCACCTTCACCACCCTGTACGGTGGTCCTGGTCCCCTTCACCACCCTGTACGGTGGTCCTGGTCCCCTTCACCACCCTGAACGGTGGTCCTGGTCCCCTTCACCGCCCTGTACGGTGGTCCTGGTCCCCTTCACCGCCCTGTACGGTGGTCCTGGTCCCCTTCACCACCTGCACCACCCTGTACAGTGGTCCTGGTCCCCTTCACCACCTGCACCACCCTGCACGGTGGTCCTGGTCCCCTTCACCACCTTCACCACCCTGTACGGTGGTCCTGGTCCCCTTCACCACCTGCACCACCCTGTACGGTGGTCCTGGTCCCCTTCACCACCCTGTACGGTGGTCCTGGTCCCCTTCACCACCTGCACCACCCTGTACGGTGGTCCTGGTCACCTTCACCACCCTGTACGGTGGTCCTGGTCCCCTTCACCGCCCTGTACGGTGGTCCTGGTCCCCTTCACCACCCTGTACGGTGGTCCTGGTCCCCTTCACCACCTTCACCATCCTGTACGGTGGTCCTGGTCCCCTTCACCACCTGCACCACCCTGTACGGTGGTCCTGGTCCCCTTCACCACCCTGTACGGTGGTCCTGGTCCCCTTCACCACCCTGTACGGTGGTCCTGGTCCCCTTCACCACCTGCACCACCCTGTACGGTGGTCCTGGTCCCCTTCACCGCCCTGTACGGTGGTCCTGGTCACCTTCACCACCCTGTACGGTGGTCCTGGTACCCTACACCACCTTCACCGCCCTGTACGGTGGTCCTGGTCCCCTTCACCACCTGCACCACCCTGTACGGTGGTCCTGGTCACCTTCACCACCCTGTACGGTGGTCCTGGTCCCCTTCACCACCTGCACCACCCTGTACGGTGGACCTGGTCCCCTTCACCACCCTGTACGGTGGTCCTGGTCCCCTTCACCACCCTGTACGGTGGTCCTGGTCCCCTTCACCACCTGCACCACCCTGTACGGTGGTCCTTTTCCCCTTCACCACCTGCACCACCCTGTACGGTGGTCCTGGTCCCCTTCACCACCTTCACCGCCCTGTACGGTGGTCCTGGTCCCCTTCACCGCCCTGTACTGTGGTCCTGGTCCCCTTCACCACCTGCACCTCCCTGTACGGTGGTCCTGGTCCCCTTCACCACCCTGTACGGTGGTCCTGGTCCCCTTCACCACCCTGTACGGTGGTCCTGGTCCCCTTCACCACCTGCACCACCCTGTACGGTGGACCTTTTCCCATTCACCACCTGCACCACCCTGTACGGTGGTCCTGGTCCCCTTCACCACCTTCACCACCCTGTACGGTGGTCCTGGTCCCCTTCACCACCCTGTACGGTGGTCCTGGTCCCCTTCACCACCTGCACCACCCTGTACGGTGGTCCTGGTCCCCTTCACCACCTTCACCACCCTGTACGGTGGTGCTGGTCCCCTTCACCACCCTGTACGGTGGTCCTGGTCCCCTTCACCACCTTCACCACCCTGTACGGTGGTCCTGGTCCCCTTCACCACCCTGTACGGTGGTCCTTTTCCCCTTCACCACCTGCACCACCCTGTACGGTGGTCCTGGTCCCCTTCACCACCTTCACCACCCTGTACGGTGGTCCTGGTCCCCTTCACCACCCTGTACGGTGGTCCTGGTCCCCTTCACCACCTTCACCACCCTGTACGGTGGTCCTGGTCCCCTTCACCACCTTCACCACCCTGAACGGTGGTCCTGGTCCTCTCCACGACCCTGTACAGTGGTCCTGGTCCCCTTCACCACCTTCACCACCCTGTACGGTGGTCCTGGTCCCCTTCACCGCCCTGTACGGTGGTCCTGGTCCCCTTCACCACCTGCACCGCCCTGTACGGTGGTCCTGGTCCCCTTCACCGCCCTGTACGGTGGTCCTGGTCCCCTTCACCGCCCTGTACGGTGGTCCTGGTCCCCTTCACCGCCCTGTACGGTGGTCCTGGTCCCCTTCACCACCCTGTACGGTGGTCCTGGTCCCCTTCACCGCCCTATACGGTGGTCCTGGTCCCCTTCACCGCCCTGTATGGTGGTTCTGGTCCCCTTCACCACCCTGTATGGTGGTTCTGGTCCCCTTCACCACCCTGTACGGTGGTCCTGGTCCCCTTCACCGCCCTGTATGGTGGTTCTGGTCCCCTTCACCACCCTGTATGGTGGTTCTGGTCCCCTTCACCACCCTGTACGGTGGTCCTGGTCCCCTTCACCACCCTGTACGGTGGTCCTGGTCCCCTTCACCGCCCTATACGGTGGTCCTGGTCCCCTTCACCGCCCTGTATGGTGGTTCTGGTCCCCTTCACCACCCTGTATGGTGGTTCTGGTCCCCTTCACCACCCTGTACGGTGGTCCTGGTCCCCTTCACCGCCCTGTATGGTGGTTCTGGTCCCCTTCACCACCCTGTATGGTGGTTCTGGTCCCCTTCACCACCCTGTACGGTGGTCCTGGTCCCCTTCACCACCCTGTACGGTGGTCCTGGTCCCCTTCACCGCCCTATACGGTGGTCCTGGTCCCCTTCACCGCCCTATACGGTGGTCCTGGTCCCCTTCACCGCCCTGTATGGTGGTTCTGGTCCCCTTCACCACCCTGTATGGTGGTTTTGGTCCCCTTCACCGCCCTGTATGGTGGTTCTGGTCCCCTTCACCGCCCTGTACGGTGGTCCTGGTCCCCTTCACAGCCCTGTACGGTGGTCCTGGTCCCCTTCACCACCCTGTACGGTGGGCCTGGTCCCCTTCACCGCCCTGTACGGTGGTCCTGGTCCCCTTCACCGCCCTGTACGGTGGTCCTGGTCCCCTTCACCGCCCTGTACGGTGGTCCTGGTCCCCTTCACCGCCCTGTATGGTGGTTCTGGTCCCCTACACCACCCTGTATGGTGGTTCTGGTCCCCTTCACCGCCCTGTATGGTGGTTCTGGTCCCCTTCACCGCCCTGTACGGTGGTCCTGGTCCCCTTCACCGCCCTGTACGGTGGTCCTGGTCCCCTTCACCGCCCTGTACGGTGGTCCTGGTCCCCTTCACCACCCTGTACGATGGTCCTGGTCCCCTTCACCACCCTGTACGGTGGTCCTGGTCCCCTTCACCACCTGCACCACCCTGTACGGTGGTCCTGATCCCCTTCACCACCCTGTACGGTGGTCCTGGTCCCCTTCACCGCCCTGTACGGTGGTCCTGGTCCCCTTCACCACCCTGTACGGTGGTCCTGGTCCCCTTCACCACCCTGTACGGTGGTCCTGGTCCCCTTCACCACCCTGTACGGTGGTCCTGGTCCCCTTCACCACCCTGTACGGTGGTCCTGGTCCCCTTCACCGCCCTGTACGGTGGTCCTGGTCCCCTTCACCACCCTGTACGGTGGTCTCGCTCGTCAGGCTCTCTCTCCGCTCATGTTGACACTCTCTCACCTTGTGTCGTTCCGTCCTTGTCCCCATGGCTGGTACCCCCTTGGAGGAGTCTCCCATGGCTGGTACCCCCTTGGAGGAGTCTCTCGTGGCTGGTACCCCCTTGGAGGAGTCTCCCATGGCTGGTACCCCCTTGGAGGAGTCTCCCGTGGCTGGTACCCCCTTGGAGGAGTCTCCCGTGGCTGGTACCCCCTTGGAGGAGTCTCCCGTGGCTGGTACCCCCTTGGAGGAGTCCCCCATGGCTGGTACCCCCTTGGAGGAGTCTCCCGTGGCTGGTACCGCCTTGGAGGAGTCCCCCATGGCTGGTACCCCCTTGGAGGAGTCTCCCGTGCTGGTACCCCCTTGGAGGAGTCTCCCGTGGCTGGTACCCCCTTGGAGGAGTCCCCCATAGCTGGTACCCCCTTGGAGGAGTCTCCCGTGGCTGGTACCCCTTTGGAGGAGTCCCCCGTGGCTGGTACCCCCTTGAAGGAGTCCCCCGTAGCTGGTACCCCCTTGGAGGAGTCCCCCGTAGCTGGTACCCCCTTGGAGGAGTCCCCCGTGGCTGGTTCCCCCTTGGAGGAGTCCCCCGTGGTTGGTACCCCCTTGGAGGAGTCTCCCGTGGCTGGTACCCCCTTGGAGGAGTCTCCCGTGGCTGGTACCCCCATGGAGGAGTCCCCCGTGGCTGGTACCCCCTTGGAGGAGTCCCCCGTGGCTGGTCCTCACCATGGAGGAGTCTTCCGTGGCTGGTACCCCTTGGAGGAGTCCCCCGTGGCTGGTACCCCCTTGGAGGAGTCCCCCGTGGTTGGTACCCCCTTGGAGGAGTCCCCCGCGGCTGGTACCCCCTTGGAGGAGTCCCCCGTGGCTGGTACCCCCTTGGAGGAGTCCCCCGTGGCTGGTACCCCCTTGGAGGAGTCCCCCGTGGCTGGTACCCCCTTGGAGGAGTCCCCCGTGGCTGGTCCCCACTTTGGAGGAGTCCCCCATGGCTGGTACCCCCTTGGAGGAGTCTCCCATGGCTGGTACCCCCTTGGAGGAGTCTCCCGTGGCTGGTACCCCCTTGGAGGAGTCCCCCGTGGCTGGTCCCCACCTTGGAGGAGTCCCCCATGGCTGGTACCCCCTTGGAGGAGTCTCCCGTGGCTGGTACCCCCTTGGAGGAGTCTCCCGTGGCTGGTACCGCCTTGGAGGAGTCCCCCGTGGCTGGTACCGCCTTGGAGGAGTCCCCCGTGGCTGGTACCCCCTTGGAGGAGTCCCCCGTGGCTGGTACCCCCTTGGAGGAGTCCCCCGTGGCTGGTCCCCACCTTGGAGGAGTCTCCCGTGGCTGGTCCCCACCTTTCAAAGTGTTACAAGACATGATCCCGCATGGAAAAGGCTTCCCCTCCGCCTTCGGTTATGAAACACCTTTTTCTTGAACACTTTTCTTGTCACTCGTGGTCCAACCACTTGGGCTGGACGGTAGAGCGACGGTCTCGCGTTATGCAGGTCGGCGTTCAATCCCCGACCGTCCACAAGTGGTTGGCCACCATTCCTTTCCCCTCGTCCCATCCCTAATCGTTATCTTGACCCCCTTCCCAGTGCTATATAGTCGTAATGGCTAGACGCTTTCTCCTGATAACTCCTTTCCCTTCCCACTCCGTAGCCGTCTTCACAGATGCCAACGGAGTAGTCTGCCGACAGTGTAGGCTACTCCGCTACCGCACCCATATAAACTATAGGTTATATATACCTATAAAAGCTATAGGTTATATAGACCTATAAAAGCTATAGGTTATATAGACCTATAAAAGCTATAGGTTATATACACCTATAAAAGCTATAGGTTATATATACCTATGAAAGCTATAGGTTATATAGACCTATAAAAGCTATAGGTTATATAGACCTATAAAAGCTATAGGTTATATAATTCTATAAAAGCTATAGGTTATATACACCTATAAAAGCTATAGGTTATATAGACCTATAAAAGCTATAGGTTATATACACCTATAAAACCTATAGGTTATATACACCTATAAAAGCTATAGGTTATATATACCTATAAAACCTATAGGTTATATATACCTATAAAAGCTATAGGTTATATAGACCTATAAAAGCTATAGGTTGTATAAACCTATAAAAGCTATAGGTTATATATACCTATAAAAGCTATAGGTTGTATAAACCTATAAAAGCTATAGGTTATATATACCTATAAAAGCTATAGGTTATATACTTACCTATAAAAGCTATAGGTTATATATACCTATAAAACCTATAAGTTATATATACCTATAAAAGCACTCTACCGGCTGCCTCCTGAGACTAACATCTTGACGGCGCAACTTTCTGTTCTTCTTTGTTGTTCGTCAACTGCTTCCCCGACGTCAACTTTCCTTTGTCATTGTGGGTGACTCCCACAGTGCCCTCGGGGCCCTGGAGTCCTTATGGTTGACTCCCACAGTGCCCTCGGGGCCCTGGAGTCATTCTGGTTGACTCCCACAGTGCCGTCGGGGCCCCTGGAGTCCTTATGGTTGACTCCCACAGTGCCCTCGGGGCCCTGGAGTCATTCTGGTTGACTCCCACAGTGCCGTCGGGGCCCCTGGAGTCCTTATGGTTGACTCCCACAGTGCCCTCGGGGCCCTGGAGTCATTGTGGTTGACTCCCACAGTGCCCTCGGGGCCCTGGAGTCATTGTGGGTGACTCCCACAGTGCCCTCGGGGCCCTGGAGTCATTGTGGTTGACTCCCACAGTGCCCTCGGGGCCCTGGAGTCATTGTGGTTGACTCCCACAGTGCCCTCGGGGCCCTGGAGGCATTGTGGTTGACTCCCACAGTGCCCTCGAGGCCCTGGAGTCATTGTGGTTGATCCTACAGTGCCCTCGGGGCCCTGGAGTCATTGTGGTTGACTCCTACAGTGCCCTCGGGGCCCTGGAGTCATTGTGGTTGACTCCCACAGTGCCCTCGGGGCCCTGGAGTCATTGTGGTTGACTCCCACAGGGCCCACGGGGCACTGGAGACATTGTGGTTGACTCCTACAGTGCCCTCGGGGCCCTGGAGTCATTGTGGTTGACTCCCACAGTGCCCTCGGGGCCCTGGAGTCATTGTGGTTGACTCCCACAGTGCCCTCGGGGCCCTGGAGTCATTGTGGTTGACTCCCACAGTGCCCTCGGGGCCGTGGAGTCCTTATGGTTGACTCCCACAGTGACCTCGGGGCCCTGGAGTCATTGTGGTTGACTCCTACAGTGCCCTCGAGGCCCTGGAGTCCTTATGGTTGACTCCCACAGTGCCCTCGGGGCCCTGGAGTCATTGTGGTTGACTCCCACAGTGCCCTCGGGGCCGTGGAGTCATTGTGGTTGATCCTACAGTGCCCTCGGGGCCCTGGAGTCATTGTGGTTGACTCCCACAATGCCTTCGGGGCCCTGGAGTCATTGTGGTTGACTCCTACAGTGCCCTCGGGGCCCTGGAGTCCTTATGGTTGACTTCCACAATGCCCTCGGGGCCCTGGAGTCCTTATGGTTGACTCCTACAATGCCCTCGGGGCCCTGGAGTCATTGTGGTTGACTCCTACAGTGCCCTCGGGGCCCTAGAGTCATTGTGGTTGACTCCTACAATGCCCTCGGGGCCCTGGAGTCATTGTGGTTGACTCCCACAGTGCCCTAGGGGCCCTGGAGTCATTGTGGTTGACTCCCACAGTGCCCTCGAGGCCCTGGAGTCCTTATGGTTGACTCCCACAATGCCCTCGGGGCCCTGGAGTCCTTATGGTTGACTCCTACAATGCCCTCGGGGCCCTGGAGTCATTGTGGTTGACTCCCACAGTGCCCTCGAGGCCCTGGAGTCATTGTGGTTGACTCCCACAGTGCCCTCTGGGCCCTGGAGTCATTGTGGTTGACTCCCACAGTGCCCTCGGGGCCCTGGAGTCATTGTGGTTGACTCCCACAGTGCCCTCGGGGCCCTGGAGTCATTGTGGTTGACTCCCACAGTGCCCTCGGGGCCCTGGAGTCATTCTGGTTGACTCCCACAGTGCCCTCGGGCCCTGGAGTCCTCCCACAGTGCCCTCGGGGCCCTGGAGTCATTGTGGTTGACTCCCACAGTGCCCTCGGGGCCCTGGAGTCATTGTGGTTGACTCCCACAGTGCCCTCGGGAACAGTGCCCTCGGGGCCCTGGAGTCCTTATGGTTGACTCCTACAGTGCCCTCGGGGCCCTGGAGTCATTGTGGTTGACTCCCACAGTGCCCTCGGGGCCCTGGAGTCATTGTGGTTGACTCCCACAGTGCCCTCGGGGCCCTGGAGTCATTGTGGTTGACTCCCACAGTGCCCTCGGGGCCCTGGAGTCCTTGTGGTTGACTCCTACAGTGCCCTCGGGGCCCTGGAGTCCTTATGGTTGACTCCCACAGTGCCCTCGGGGCCCTTGAGTCATTATGGGTGACTCCCACAATGCCCTCGGGGCCCTGGAGTCATTATGGTTGACTCCTACAGTGCCCTCGGGGCCGTGGATTCATTATGGTTGACTCCTACAGTGCCCTCGGGGCCCTGGAGTCATTATGGTTGACTCTTACAGTGCCCTCGGGGCCCTGGAGTCATTATGGTTGACTCCCACAGTGCCCTCGGGGCCCTGGAGTCCTTATGGTTGACTCCTACAGTGCCCTCGGGGCCCTGGAGTCATTATGGTTGACTCCCATAGTGCCCTCGGGGCCCTGGAGTCATTATGGTTGACTCCCATAGTGCCCTCGGGGCCCTGGAGTCATTGTGGTTGACTCTCATAGTGCCCTCGGGGCCCTGGAGTCATTATGGTTGACTCCCATAGTGCCCTCGGGGCCCTGGAGTCATTGTGGTTGACTCCCATAGTGCCCTCGGGGCCCTGGAGTCATTATGGTTGACTCCCACAATGCCCTCGCGGCCCTGGAGTCATTATGGTTGACTCCTACAGTGCCCTCGGGGCCCTGGAGTCATTGTGGTTGACTCCATAAATGAAATGACTCCATAAGTGAAATGCCGTGATACCACACAGATAAACACGCATTCACCGTCGATTCACCTATAACCTGAGTCAGGTATGAGAAGGTGAGAGTTGTATTTGATACCTCAGATCAACACAGACAATAAAACAATGACAAGATCTTGTACTTACAGATGGGGGTACCTCTCTTACTCACTCACTCACTCACTCAGGCACATTTATTCATGAACTCGTAGGTGGCCTGACAGCTGGGCGCTCGTTCTGACGTGAGACCATTGACGACAGGCTTCCCACAATCCGTACTTGACACGGGGTACTGCAGGAGGGCGTGCTGTATGCTTAACAGACAGACACAAGCACACACACTGGCACTGGCGGTGAGTAAGGTGGTGACGTCACGTGGTACAGTGAGGGTGGCGGCGGGCGCCTCGAGGTACTAGCTACACGCTCTGGACAGAGTGGCGGCTGGCGGCGGCTGTGGTACCATGCAGGTACACTTGTGGTAAAGTTACACACAGGTTACTTAGGCGGCGGCACTGCCTTAGTTCACTCTAAGTCACTCACAACGATCGTTGTCACCAGGGGTTACCTGATACCAGTCTGTTTCCCTCTGGGGATTTTGCCACTATAGGCTTCTGAACAATATAGTCACAATTGTGATTCTGGGCGAGTGTGGGTATATCGCCAAGACGCTGAGTTAACTTGACGGTGAGGAATGGACGGTGTTCAGTCTATTGGCCGATAGACAGAACAGGACACGTCCTCTATGCAAGAGCTCCCTCACGAGAAGGCTTTTTCCGGAGGCTCAGAGCATCTTGTGGGGCACACACAAGGGATAACGATTTGACCAATAGCATTGCAGCAAATGAGCGGGAACCAATCATATTGACCATACCCTGATCAGTAGGAGAGGTGACGTCACGACCACGTCACGACCACGTCATAGCTGTTATTCTCCATCGCGCCGGTTGACCCCAGAGGTCAGACGGTCCCCTCGTTGGCATCTCCCCTCTGTCTCTCACGATGGCACCAGCCAATGTACTCGCTGACCTTTGGTGGCAAGTATGCTTAACTTCCCTGTATCTACTTCCTGCCTGGGCATACGGCGGCCTCCGTATTATAACCGTGTTCCTGGTTAAGTGGGCATCCTGGAGATACCCATCATGCCTGGTCACTATCCAGGATTAAGAGAGATAGGACCTTGTGCACAAGATCAGTGCACTGTGCACTGCAATGAGCCATTCTAGTCATCTGTGGGAGAATCTTGAGACACATATTCTCACAACTATAAAGTTTAACATTATACTATAGAGTATAACATTATACTATAGAGTATAACATAATACTATAGAGTATAACATTATACTATAGAGTATAACATAATACTATAGAGTATAACCACACGATAACGCACCACTCAAAATGTGTATTTTTCCTACTCAAATTGTGAAACGGTTATCTTTTGCGTAATAGCGTAACCTTTATTGATATTTGCGTCGGGTCAATATGTCAAAGAATTTACATATTAGTGTATTTCCCTTGGCCGTGTATATTCAAGTGTTGATGTATATTATATGTATGTTATCCCAGGTTTAATATGTATGTTTTGGTGTTATAGCAACATCTTGAACGACGTTTTAGATGTATATTAGAGTTAATGAGTTATAGTGACATCAAACGTGATCTCAACTATCTCCTCTCGCTAATTATCACGAGGTAATGTAATTAATCAGTCGTGTGGACCCTTCTTAACTCCCTGAGGTTATTAGTTCTGAGTCAATACTGCCTTTCGTGTTCTCTCTCGCTCTGTCTCTCTGTCTGTCTGTCTGTCTCTCTCTCTCTCTCTCTCTCTCTCTCTCTCTCCTTCTCTCTCTCTCTCTCCTTCTCTCTCTCTCCCCTTCTCTCTCTCTCTCTCTCTCTCTCTCTCTCTCTCTCTCTCTCTCTCTCTCTCTCTCTCTCTCTCTCTCTCTCTCTCTCTCTCTCTCTCTCTCTCCTTCTCTCTCTCATTCTCTTTATTTGTCTTCCTCCAGGACGGACAGAAACGTCGTCACATAAGGGTCCAGGACGGACAGAAACGTCGTCACATAAGGGTCCAGGACGGACAGAAACGTCGTCACAAAAGGGTCCAGGACGGACAGAAACGTCGTCACATAAGGGTCCAGGACGGACAGAAACGTCGTCACATAAGGGTCCAGGACGAACAGAAACGTCGTCACATAAGGGTCCAGGACGGACAGAAACGTCGTCACATAAGGGTCCAGGACGGACAGAAACGTCGTTACATAAGGGTCCAGGACGGACAGAAACGTCGTCAGTTTTTCACGTGTTGACTGAGTTGATGGTCCAGCACCCAACTGTCGGACCTGCCCCCCTCTGTGTCGAACCTTTGTCCCCCTGTGTGTCGGACCTTAGCTGAGTGGAAGACGTAACATTTACAAACAGTAAATTCGCCAAATCCGTCTTTTGAGTTTTTAAATAATTCCAAATGATCCACAAGATTAGTCGTATATCATTGTGTGTAAATAGTTATCACCCTTCTCTTGTATTCCCTTCTTTATCGCGGCCTTCCCCTCCCCTCGTGAGATATTGCTCCCTCTACCTGCTTCTTGGTCCCCTGGGGGACACCGCCCCCTGTGTCTCCGGCGCCCCGGGGGGCAGGTTGGCAGCCCTGATGAATGGTCGGTCCCTGCTTACATACACCCTGAGAGAGAGAGAGAGAGAGAGAGAGAGAGAGAGAGAGAGAGAGAGAGAGAGAGAGAGAGAGAGAGAGAGAGAGAGAGAGAGAGAGAGAGAGAGAACGGGAGTAAGAGAGAGAAAGAGGGAACGAGAGAGAGAGAGAGAGAGAGAAGGATAGGTGAGGTAATTAGGAAAATTTACTAGAATTTGGTGTCCGAACGAATGAAATGTAGGAGGGAAAATGAGAAAGAGGGAAGAACGGAAGGAGAAGACAAAGAGACGAGAGGAGGCAAGAAAGGAGGAGGGAGGGAGGGAGGGATATAGCAAGGGAGGGAGGGAGGGAGGGATGTAGGTAGGTAGGGTGGGAGGGAGGGATGTAGGTAGGGTGGGAGGGAGGGAGGGATGTAGGTAGGTAGGGTGGGAGGGAGGGATGTAGGTAGGTAGGGAGGGAGGGAGGGATGTAGGTAGGTAGGGAGGGAGGGAGGGATGTAGGTAGGTAGGGTAGGAGGGAGGGATATAGCAAGGTTATGTAGGTAGGTAGGGTAGGAGGGAGGGATATAGCAAGGGAGGGAGGGAGGGAGGGATGTAGGTAGGTAGGGTGGGAGGGAGGGATGTAGGTAGGTAGGGTGGGAGGGAGGGATGTAGGTAGGTAGGGTGGGAGGGAGGGATGTAGGTAGGTAGGGAGGGAGGGAGGGATGTAGGTAGGTAGGGTAGGAGGGAGGGATATAGCAAGGGAGGGAGGGATGTAGGTAGGTAGGGTAGGAGGGAGGGATATAGCAAGGGAGGGAGGGAGGGAGGGATGTAGGTAGGTAGGGAGGGAGGGAGGGATGTAGGTATAATAGTAAGGGAAGAAAGAGCCACGGTTCTTAACCAATGTCCCCAACATCAAGAAACTGTCGTACTAAAATGCCCTAACTTAACCTCCCAGAGGAGCCACAAACAGAAAACGGGATATCGCGAGTTGCCATCACTTCTCAGTACGACTGTTTTTGGCCGCTGGTAAAGTATACGTCACAATGCGACTGGAGGTTTGGACGGATTGATCATTCCCTGATAATCGTTCATATTTACAATTCTGAATTTGAAATCTTGAGGAAAATTTATTAATTTAGCTGTATTCTGAAAAATGTGCACACGCACTGATATGTCACAGGAATACTAATGATCTTGTTTTATACAACATGCCAGAAACATTTTGAGTGTATCGCGGGGGGGGGGGTTGCGATTTATAAAACTGGTTATAGAACCAAACAGATTCTTGCTTACCGACCAACAGAGACCCCCAACCATTCCCTGATAAAATATGACCGACCACGACAACCACACGTCTGCTGCCGTCAGTCGACCACCAATGGACACTGGAGTGTTTGTAATTAGTTGGGAGATCCCCCTGTAACTGCCTTGTTCTCGGAGAGGGGTTCAGCATCACTTTTATTCAGTGGTGCGGGTCCAAACTGGCTTAGTTGTCATGAGTACACACCCACTCGAGCCGCTGTGACTCCCCCCTCCCCCACACACTCTCCTTGTTATAGGATGATCTCCTAAATCCCCTTTGTGGTGTCACTGACTTCTGTCCACCATTTTGCAACCGTGTCTCTCTGTCTCACTAAACACAGGACAAGGGCAAAAATCAGCTGTTAACATGCAAACATTTTTTACATCAAAATATATATACAAGAAAATATAAGAATAATATTACAGTGCAGCCTCCTGGGCTGCTACCAACCGAAAACACTCCAATATTCCTTCAGACCTCCATCCAGTAACCGTATTAGGCTGCTGCTCAACCTTCACCTCACAGCCTACTGCCCCCCCTCACTGCTTGGGGCTGAAGTACCTGGTACACCTATACTTATATATCTCTCCAACAAGAAAATAAATAAATTTCTCACCTTTCACTGCATATTTCATGCCAATATACAAACAAACACTCCATTATACATCAATGTGTCTATGTGATCCTCTGTTCTACTCCTCAAGGCCCACTACTAAGCACATCTATCTGGGTCCTCAAAATCAGGTAGGTACTCCTGCAGTTCCTCCAATCTGCTGCACATGAAGTCTCACGCGAATGTCAGTGAAGCTCTTCCAACCGGCTTCACAAGAGAAACGTGTAGCTGCCCTACACTAGAAGATCCACTACAACAATGGAGTTCCTCTCCTCAACTGGAAGTTCTGCTCCACTCTCACAGTTCAGCTCCCATTTGGCGTTCACAATAAACTCTTCTTCAGACGCATAGTTCATTATTAACTTCTCCCGTACAAACCTGTAATTCCATTATGAATCCATAATTACATGTTTCCCTAATAAGATATAAATAAATGTTTTTACAATAAATAAACTACTCCTTCCGACTTACCTTTCAACACTCCGGCTGTGCCGCGGAGGGTCTTTCCCCACTACTGCACGAGTCCACACCGAAATCAAGCAGCGATAACCGCCCAAGGCTCCGCCCCTTGACATGAGCACACAATGTCACCAGTCAGGCTCAACTCAGAAATACCTACCTACTCTCCTCCACTCTAGGATATAACACATTAGAGTCCAACACAGGCACGACCACCACCAGCCTTTGAGTCGTCTCTAATATCTTCATAAATACTGAGAAATGACGTATGTCACGTGCCCGGCACCTGCCTCATCAGTCGTACACTGTAGCACTCACTCAAACTCTTTATCCAGAACCGTATTCTTCCATCTTCCCAGGACATAGTGACGTACGTCCATTCCTGACGACTGTGGCAACTCAAGTGACGCGTTAGGATGTTCGCCAGCGACACGTCACGTCACAAAATGTCGACATCCCACCCCCACTAACATTTATAAGATGCTCGTCCTCTGAGTGTATACTTTTATGTTACGCACTGACGTTTACTTAATATATTTCCTTCCTCTTACATCTTAATCTCTGGTCAGCGCCAGAAACATTTGAGCGGCAGAGGGGTGCCAAAGGTGCGTCTACTGCCTCTCCCAGGGAGGGCGCCTGGCAGCGGTGTAGAGAGAATATCGGGAGCGGAACAGTGAGCTCCGGTGATAACATTAGCATGGAGAGTGTTCCTCGTGTCAGGCGTCACTCACCACCCTCACCTTGGCACTCCTGCCACCTGTGGCCCTCTGCACGCTGGCACCCTCTTGTCTGCACGCTGGCACCCTCTTGTCTGCACGCTGGCACCCTCTTGTCTGCTCGCTGGCACCCTCTTGTCTGCACGCTGGCAGCCTCTTGTCTGCACGCTGGCACCCTCTTGTCTGCACGCTGGCACCCTCTTGTCTGCTCGCTGGCACCCTCTTGTCTGCACGCTGGCACCCTCTTGTCTGCTCGCTGGCACCCTCTTGTCTGCACGCTGGCACCCTCTTGTCTGCACGCTGGCAGCCTCTTGTCTGCACGCTGGCACCCTCTTGTCTACACGCTGGCACCTTCTTGTCTGCACGCTGGCACCCTCTTGTCTGCACGCTGGCAGCCTCTTGTCTGCACGCTGGCACCCTCTTGTCTACACGCTGGCACCCTCTTGTCTGCACGCTGGCACCCTCTTGTCTGCACGCTGGCACCCTCTTGTCTGCTCGCTGGCACCCTCTTGTCTGCACGCTGGCACCCTCTTGTCTGCACGCTGGCACCCTCTTGTCTGCTCGCTGGCAGCCTCTTGTCTGCACGCTGGCACCCTCTTGTCTGCACGCTGGCAGCCTCTTGTCTACACGCTGGCACCCTCTTGTCTGCACGCTGGCACCCTCTTGTCTGCACGCTGGCACCCTCTTGTCTGCTCGCTGGCAGCCTCTTGTCTGCACGCTGGCACCCTCTTGTCTGCTCGCTGGCAGCCTCTTGTCTGCACGCTGGCAGCCTCTTGTCTGCACGCTGGCACCCTCTTGTCTGCACGCTGGCAGCCTCTTGTCTGCACGCTGGCAGCCTCTTGTCTACACGCTGGCACCCTCTTGTCTGCACGCTGGCACCCTCTTGTCTGCACGCTGGCACCCTCTTGTCTGCTCGCTGGCAGCCTCTTGTCTGCACGCTGGCACCCTCATGTCTGTACGCTGGCACCCTCTTGTCTGCACGCTGGCACCCTCTTGTCTGCACGCTGGCAGCCTCTTGTCTGCACGCTGGCACCCTCTTGTCTGCACGCTGGCACCCTCTTGTCTGCACGCTGGCACCCTCTTGTCTGCACGCTGGCACCCTCTTGTCTGCACGCTGGCACCCTCTTGTCTGCACGCTGGCACCCTCTTGTCTGCACGCTGGCACCCTCTTGTCTGCACGCTGGCACCCTCTTGTCTGCACGCTGGCACCTTCTTGTTTGCACGCTGGCACCCTCATGTCTGCACGCTGGCACCCTCTTGTCTGCACGCTGGCACCCTCTTGTCTGCACGCTGGCACCCTCCTGTCTGCACGCTGGCACCCTCTTGTCTGCACGCTGGCACCCTCTTGTCTGCACGCTGGAAGTCTCTTGTTTGCACGCTGGAAGCCTCTTGTCTGCACCCTGGAAGCCTCTTGTCTGCACGCTGGAAGCCTCTTGTCTGCACGCTGGCAGCCTCTGTCTGCACGCTGGCAGCCTCTGTTTGCACGCTGGCACCCTCTTGTCTGCACGCTGGCAGCCTCTTGTCTGCACGCTGGCACCCTTTTGTCTGCACCCTGGCAGCCTCTTGTCTGCACGCTGGCAGCCTCTTGTCTGCACGCTGAAAGCCTCTTGTCTGCACGCTGGGAGCCTCTTGTCTGCACGCTGGCACCCTCTTGTCTGCACGCTGACAGCCTCTTGTCTGCACGCTGGCGCCCTCTTGTCTGCACGCTGGCACCCTCTTGTCTGCACGCTGGCAGCCTCTTGTCTGCACGCTGGCAGCCTCTTGTCTGCACGCTGGCACCCTCTTGTCCGTTCCTTTACAATGGCGTTGCCATCAATTGTAAATCTTTTTTTGTTTAGCGTGTGTGTTTGACGGGTGTGTGTGTTGGGGGGGGAAGCAGACACACATGTGTAACACCTGTGACTAAGCGCCACACACCTGGCCATCTCCCGCCACTTTATCCCTCATATTGAATGATGTAGTTGGGTAATTAAGCCCATGTAGTTAATTATATTTCCTATTTGAATAAGTGTAATGAGTTTGGTTTAATTGTCTGTGTCACCTGGTGGATCGTCTTTGTCACCTGGTGGATTGTCTATGTCACCTGGTGGATTGTCTTTGTCACCTGGTGGATTGTCTTTGTCACCTGGTGGATTGTCTGTCACCTCGTGGATTGTCTGTCACCTGGTGGATTGTCTATGTCACCTGGTGGATTGTCTGTCACCTGGCGGATTGTCTATGTCACCTGGCGGATTGTCTATGTCACCTGGCGGATTGTCTATGTCGCCTGGTGGATTGTCTGTCACCTGGCGGATTGTCTTTGTCACCTGGTGGATTGTCTGTCACCTGGCGGATTGTCTTTGTCACCTGGTGGATTGTCTGTCACCTGGTGGATTGTCTGTCACCTGGTGGATTGTCTGTCACCTGGTGGATTGTCTATGTCACTTGGTGGATTGTTTTTGTCACCTGGTTGATTGTCTGTCACCTGGTGGATTGTCTTTGTCACCTGGTTGATTGTCTGTCACCTGGTGGATTGTCTTTGTCACCTGGTGGATTGTCTGTCACCTGGTGGATTGTCTTTGTCACCTGGTTGATTGTCTATGTCACCTGGTGGATTGTCTATGTCACCTGGTGGATTGACCTTTCTTACCCCCGTCACACAAAATCCGTGTGTACTAATACTGTGGGTTTGTGTTTAGTCTCAAGTCACTGTTACAACCCTTGCTATACGACATTCTATTTCGTTGACATCTCCAGAGCCTTTAAATATTTAGTATGTCGTGATCATGTCCCATTTTCAAGGGCATAGCACACTCCAGGATATACAAGGTTGGCAAGGTTCACAAGCCCTCGGTCATAACACATGGTTACAAGTGCCTGAACATCGTTACAAGTTGTTCATCTTGCTCTTTTCAGTTTATACAATTTGTTGCTTCTAAGTCAATTGTGTATGGTAAACTCCTGAAGACCTTAGGGGATTGTTGGTTTACTTGGGTACGGAGTGGGTTGGGTAGACACTCCAGGAGAGGTCTTGGACACGGAGTGGGTTGGGTAGACACTCCAGGAGAGGTCTTGGACACGGAGTGGGTTGGGTAGACACTCCAGGAGAGGTATTGGACACGGAGTGGGTTGGGTAGACACTCCAGGAGAGGTCTTGGACACGGAGTGGGTTGGGTAGACACTCCAGGAGAGGTCTTGGACAGGGAGTGGGTTGGGTAGACACTCCAGGAGAGGTATTGGACACGGAGTGGGTTGGGTAGACACTCCAGGAGAGGTCTTGGACACGGAGTGGGTTGGGTAGACACTCCAGGAGAGGTATTGGACACGGAGTGGGTTGGGTAGACACTCCAGGAGAGGTCTTGGACACGGAGTGGGTTGGGTAGACACTCCAGGAGAGGTATTGGACACGGAGTGGGTTGGGTACACACCCCAGGAGAGGTCTTGGGCACGGAGTGGGTTGGGCACAAACCCCAGGAGAGGTCTTGGGCACGGAGTGCGTTGGGCACATACCCCAGGAGAGGTCTTGGAGGTGAAGGTGTAGAGACGGGACAACACCCCCCCCCCCCCCCCGTGTTCTCCCTCGGCTAAACTTGCCGTACAAAAGAGGCTTTGTTATGGTATGAAGAGCAGCTGCCGTGTTAGTTAATTATGGAGGCTCGACGGTGGCTCCTGTGAGGCTCCTGTGGGGCTCCTGTGGGGCTCCTGTGGGGCTCATGTGGGGCTCCTGTGGGGCTCATGTGAGGCTGTGAGGCTCCTGTGGGGCTCCTGTGAGGCTCCTGTGGGGCTCATGTGGGGCTGTGAGGCTCCTGTGGGGCTCCTGTGGGGCTCCTGTGAGGCTCCTGTGGGGCTCATGTGGGGCTGTGAGGCTCCTGTGGGGCTCCTGTGGGGCTCCTGTGGGGCTCCTGTGGGGCTCCTGTGTGGCTCCTGTGGGGCTCCTGTGGGGCTCCTGTGGGGCTCCTGTGAGGCTCCTATGGGGCTCATGTGAGGCTGTGAGGCTCCTGTGGGGCTCCTGTGGGGCTCATGTGGGGCTCCTGTGGGGCTCCTGTGGGGGCTCATGTGGGGTTCCTGTGGGGCTCCTGTGGGGCTCATGTGGGGCTCCTGTGGGGCTCCTGTGAGGCATCTGTGGGGCTTCTGTGGGGCTCCTGTGAGGCTCCTGTGGGGCTCCTGTGGGGCTCCTGTGGGGCTCCTGTGAGGCTCCTGTGGGGCTCCTGTGGGGCTCCTGTGGGGCTCCTGTGAGGCTCCTGTGGGGCTCCTGTGGGGCTCCTGTGGGGCTCCTGTGAGGCATCTGTGGGGCTCCTGTGGGGCTCCTGTGAGGCTCCTGTGGGGCTCCTGTGGGGCTCCTGTGGGGCTCCTGTGGGGCTCCTGTGAGGCTCCTGTGAGGCTCCTGTGAGGCTCCTGTGGGGCTCCTGTGGGGCTCCTGTGAGGCTCCTGTGGGGCTCCTGTGAGGCTCCTGTGAGGCTCCTGTGAGGCTCCTGTGAGGCTGTGAGGCTCCTGTGAGGCTCCTGTGAGGCTGTGAGGCTCCTGTGAGGCTCCTATGGGGCTCCTGTGAGGCTCCTGTGAGGCTCCTGTGGGGCTCCTGTGAGGCTCCTGTGGGGCTCCTGTGGGGCTCCTGTGAGGCTCCTGTGGGGCTCCTGTGAGGCTCCTGTGAGGCTCCTGTGAGGCTCCTGTGGGGCTCCTGTGAGGCTCCTGTGGGGCTCCTGTGGGGCTTCTGTGGGGCTCCTGTGAGGCTCCTGTGAGGCTCCTGTGAGGCTCCTGTGGGGCTCCTGTGAGGCTCCTGTGGGGCTCCTGTGGGGCTTCTGTGGGGCTCCTGTGGGGCTTTTGTGAGGCTCCTGTGGGACTCCTGTGGGGCTCCTGTGAGACTCCTGTAAGGCTCTTGTGAGGGGTACAGTATACCCAAGAGGCTCCCAGTGGGTATTGTACCCACTGGGTATTGTACCCACTGGGTATTGTACCCACTGGGTATTGTACCCACTGGGTATAGTACCCACTGGGTATTGTACCCACTGGGTATAGTACCCACTGGGTATTGTACCCACTGGGTATAGTACCCACTGGGTATTGTACCCACTGGGTATAGTACCCACTGGGTATTGTACCCACTGGGTATAGTACCCACTGGGTATTGTACCCACTGGGTATAGTACCCACTGGGTATTGTACCCACTGGGTATAGTACCCACTGGGTATTGTACCCACTGGGTATTGTACCCACTGGGTATAACTGGTAATCAAAAAGTCTGGTCCTGGGAAGTGCAACACTAGCACACTGCGGGTCAATATAGTGTGCTTCACTCTCAACACTTCCCCCAGTCAACACACTAGTGAGAGTGTTGACCTTCAGGGGTCAACACTCACCATATTAAATGTATTGACTGTGAAGGGTACATATTGACATTTCGGCCTCGAGATCCCTCTGATGAAGAGATCAAGGAGTTTTCCTCTGATGAAAAGATCAAGGCGTTTTCCTCTGATGAAGAGATCAAGGCGTTTTCCTCTGATGAAGAGATCAAGGAGTTTTCCTCTGATGAAGAGATCAAGGAGTTCCCTCTGATGAAGAGATCAAGGAGTTCCCTCTGATGAAGAGATCAAGGAGTTTTCCTCTGATGAAAAGATCAAGGCGTTTTCCTCTGATGAAGAGATCAAGGCGTTTTCCTCTGATGAGGAGATCAAGGAGTTTTCCATTGATGAGGAGATCAAGGAGTTTTCCTCTGATGAAGAGATCAAGGAGTTTTCCTCTGATGAAGAGATCAAGGCGTTTTCCTCTGATGAAGAGATCTAGGAGTTTTCCTCTGATGAAGAGATCAAGGAGTTCCCTCTGATGAAGAGATCAAGGAGTTTTCCTCTGATGAAAAGATCAAGGCGTTTTCCTCTGATGAAGAGATCAAGGCGTTTTCCTCTGATGAAGAGATCAAGGCGTTTTCCTCTGATGAAGAGATCTAGGAGTTTTCCTCTGATGAAGAGATCAAGGAGTTCCCTCTGATGAAGAGATCAAGGAGTTTTCCTCTGATGAAGAGATCAAGGAGTTTTCCTCTGATGAAGAGATCAAGGAGTTTTCCTCTGATGAAGAGATCTAGGAGTTTTCCTCTGATGAAAAGATTAAGGCGTTTTCCTCTGATGAAGAGATCAAGGCGTTTTCCTCTGATGAAGAGATCAAGGCGTTTTCCTCTGATGAAGAGATCAAGGAGTTTTCCTCTGATGAAGAGATCAAGGAGTTCCCTCTGATGAAGAGATCAAGGCGTTTTCCTCTGATGAGGAGATCAAGGAGTTTTCCTCTGATGAAAAGATCAAGGCGTTTTCCTCTGATGAAGAGATCAAGGCGTTTTCCTCTGATGAAGAGATCAAGGCGTTTTCCTCTGATGAAGAGATCAAGGAGTTTTCCTCTGATGAAGAGATCAAGGAGTTCCCTCTGATGAAGAGATCAAGGCGTTTTCCTCTGATGAAGAGATCAAGGCGTTCCCTCTGATGAGGAGATCAAGGCGTTCCCTCTGATGAAGAGATCAAGGCGTTTTCCTCTGATGAAGAGATCAAGGCGTTTTTGACATTGTGGATAACTACTTAATTCAGGCAGTGGTGTTGGTATTAACCGACAGGTCATTGTGTAGTTGGGTGCCAGGGTTCGATTCCGGGACCGGGCGGGGACAGTTGGGCAGAGTTTCAGTCACCCTGATCTGTTACCTAGCAGTAAATAGGTACTGGGGAGTTAGGCAGCTGTTACGGACTGCTTTTATGGGTGTGTGTGTGTGTTCGCCTATTTATGCTTGCAGGGGTTGAGCTCTGCCTCTTTGGTCCCGCCTCTCAACTGTCAATCAATCAACTATTATTAACTACTAACTAACACATTTTTCATCATACACACACACACACACACACACACTAGGACTTATCTCCCACCAAAAAGAACTAGGAATCAAAAGGCTGGCATACCGAAAGGGGAATTATGAACAGATGAGAAGTTTCCTAAGTGAAATACCTTGGGACACAGACCTCAGAGACAAGTCTGTACAGGGTATGATGGACTATGTTACCCAAAAGTGTCAGGAGGCAGTAAACAGGTTCATCCCGGCCCAAAGGGAAAAATCCGAGAAGCAACAAAAGAATCCATGGTATAATAGGGCATGTATGGAAGCGAAGAAACTGAACAAAAAGGCGTGGAGGAACTTCCGGAATAACAGAACACCAGAAAGCAGGGAGAGATACCAGAGAACCAGGAATGAGTACGTCAGGGTGAGAAGAGAAGCAGAGAAAATTTTTGAAAATGATATAGCAAACAAAGCCAAGACCGAACCAAAGCTACTCCACAGTCACATCAGAAGGAAAACAACAGTGAAAGAACACGTATTGAAACTTAGAACAGGCGAGGACAGGTATACAGAGAATGACAGAGAGGTGTGTGAGGAACTCAACAAGAGGTTCCAGGAGGTCTTCACATTAGAACAGGGTGAGGTCACTATGCTAGGAGAAAGGGAGGTAAACCAGGCGGCCTTGGAGGAGTTCGAAATTACGAGAGAGGAGGTCAAGAGACACCTGCTGGATCTGGATGTTAGAAAGGCGGTTGGTCCAGATGGGATCTCACCATGGGTACTGAAAGAGTGTGCAGAGGCACTTTGCTTGCCACTCTCCATAGTGTATAGTAAATCACTAGAGACGGGAGACCTACCAGAAATATGGAAGACGGCGAATGTGGTCCCAATATACAAAAAGGGCGACAGACAAGAGGCACTGAACTACAGGCCAGTGTCCTTGACTTGTATACCATGCAAGGTGATGGAGAAGATCGTGAGAAAAAAACTGGTAACACATCTGGAGAGAAGGGACTTCGTGACAAATCGCCAACATGGATTCAGGGAGGGTAAATCTTGCCTTACAGGCTTGATAGAATTCTACGATCAGGTGACACAGATTAAGCAAGAAAGAGAGGGCTGGGCGGACTGCATTTTCTTGGATTGTCGGAAAGCCTTTGACACAGTACCGCATAAGAGGCTGGTACATAAGCTGGAGAGACAGGCAGGTGTAGCTGGTAAGGTGCTCCAGTGGATAAGGGAGTATCTAAGCAATAGGAAGCAGAGAGTAACGGTGAGGGGTGAGACCTCCGATTGGCGTGAAGTCACCAGTGGAGTCCCACAGGGCTCTGTACTCGGTCCTATCTTGTTTCTGATATATGTAAATGATCTCCCGGAGGGTATCGATTCATTTCTCTCAATGTTTGCGGACGATGCTAAAATTATGAGAAGGATTCAAACAGAAGAGGACTGTTTGAGGCTTCAAGAAGACCTAGACAAGCTGAAGGAATGGTCGAACAAATGGTTGTTAGAGTTTAACCCAACCAAATGTAATGTAATGAAGATAGGTGTAGGGAGCAGGAGGCCAGATACAAGGTATCATCTGGGAGAGGAAATTCTTCAGGAGTCAGAGAAGGAAAAAGACTTGGGGGTTGATATCACGCCAGACCTGTCTCCTGCAGCACATATCAAGCGGATAACATCAGCGGCATATGGCAGGCTGGCCAACATACGAACGGCATTCAGAAACTTGTGTAAAGAATCATTCAGAACTTTGTATACCACATATGTCAGGCCAATCCTGGAGTATGCAGCCCCAGCATGGAGTCCATATCTAGTTAAGGATAAGACTAAACTGGAAAAGGTTCAAAGGTTTGCCACCAGACTAGTACCCGAGCTGAGAGGTATGAGCTACGAGGAGAGACTACGGGAATTAAACCTCACTTCGCTGGAAGACAGAAGAGTTAGGGGGGACATGATCACCACATTCAAGATTCTGAAGGGGATTGATAGGGTAGATAAAGACAGTCTATTTAACACAAGGGGAACACGCACAAGGGGACACAGGTGGAAACTGAGTGCCCAAATGAGCCACAGAGATATTAGAAAGAACTTTTTTAGTGTCAGAGTGGTTGACAAATGGAATGCATTAGGGGGTGATGTGGTGGAGGCTCACTCCATACACAGTTTCAAGTGTAGATATGACAGAGCCCGATAGGCTCAGGAATCTGTACACCTGTTGATTGACGGTTGAGAGGCGGGACCAAAGAGCCAGAGCTCAACCCCCGCAAACACAACTAGGTGAGTACACACACACACACACACACACACACACACACACACACACACACACACACACACACACACACACACACACACACACACACACACACACACACACACACACACACACACACACACACACACACACACACACACACACACACACACACACACACACACACACACACACACACACACACACACACACACACACACACACACAGGAGAAAGGAGAGGAGAAAGGGAGGTAAACCAGGCGGCCTTGGAGGAGTTCGAAATTACGAGATAGGAGGTCAAGAGACACCTGCTGGATCTGGATGTTAGAAAGGCGGTTGGTCCAGATGGGATCTCACCATGGGTACTGAAAGAGTGTGCAGAGGCACTTTGCTTGCCACTCTCCATAGTGTATAGTAAATCACTAGAGACGGGAGACCTACCAGAAATATGGAAGACGGCGAATGTGGTCCCAATATACAAAAAGGGCGACAGACAAGAGGCACTGAACTACAGGTCAGTGTCCTTGACTTGTATTCAATGCAAGGTGATGGAGAAGATCGTGAGAAAAAACCTGGTAACACATCTGGAGAGAAGGGACTTCGTGACAAATCGCCAACATGGATTCAGGGAGGGTAAATCTTGCCTTACAGGCTTGATAGAATTCTACGATCAGGTGACACAGATTAAGCAAGAAAGAGAGGGCTGGGCGGACTGCATTTTCTTGGATTGTCGGAAAGCCTTTGACACAGTACCGCATAAGAGGCTGGTACATAAGCTGGAGAGACAGGCAGGTGTAGCTGGTAAGGTGCTCCAGTGGATAAGGGAGTATCTAAGCAATAGGAAGCAGAGAGTTACGGTGAGGGGTGAGACCTCCGATTGGCGTGAAGTCACCAGTGGAGTCCCACAGGGCTCTGTACTCGGTCCTATCTTGTTTCTGATATATGTAAATGATCTCCCGGAGGGTATCGATTCATTTCTCTCAATGTTTGCGGACGATGCTAAAATTATGAGAAGGATTAAAACAGAAGAGGACTGTTTGAGGCTTCAAGAAGACCTAGACAAGCTGAAGGAATGGTCGAACAAATGGTTGTTAGAGTTTAACCCAACCAAATGTAATGTAATGAAGATAGGTGTAGGGAGCAGGAGGCCAGATACAAGGTATCATCTGGGAGAGGAAATTCTTCAGGAGTCAGAGAAGGAAAAAGACTTGGGGGTTGATATCACGCCAGACCTGTCTCCTGCAGCACATATCAAGCGGATAACATCAGCGGCATATGCCAGGCTGGCCAACATACGAACGGCATTCAGAAACTTGTGTAAAGAATCATTCAGAACTTTGTATACCACATATGTCAGGCCAATCCTGGAGTATGCAGCCCCAGCATGGAGTCCATATCTAGTCAAGGATAAGACTAAACTGGAAAAGGTTCAAAGGTTTGCCACCAGACTAGTACCCGAGCTGAGAGGTATGAGCTACGAGGAGAGACTACGGGAATTAAACCTTACTTCGCTGGAAGACAGAAGAGTTAGGGGGGACATGATCACCACATTCAAGATTCTGAAGGGGATTGGTAGGGTAGATAAAGACAGTCTATTTAACACAAGGGGAACACGCACAAGGGGACACAGGTGGAAACTGAGTGCCCAAATGAGCCACAGAGATATTAGAAAGAACTTTTTTAGTGTCAGAGTGGTTGACAAATGGAATGCATTAGGGGGTGATGTGGTGGAGGCTGACTCCATACACAGTTTCAAGTGTAGATATGACAGAGCCCGATAGGCTCAGGAATCTGTACACCTGTTGATTGACGGTTGAGAGGCGGGACCAAAGAGCCAGAGCTCAACCCCCGCAAACACAACTAGGTGAGTACAACTAGGTGAGTACACACACACACACACACACACACACTACACACACACACACACACACACACACACACACACACACACACACACACACACACACACACACACACACACACACACTACACACACACACACACACACACACACACACACACACACACACACACACACACACACACACACACACACACACACACACACACACACACACACAGCCAGAGGTCCCAGGGGAACAGGAAAGAGCCAAGGTGACGAAATGAAGGAAATGTTCGCCCAGTTTCTGGAGGACATCAAGAGTGAGATGCAAGAAATGATGCAGGAAATGAAGAACGAAATAAGCAACCTGAAAAGAGAGCTGACAGCAGCAAAGGAGGAGATTAGAGCCCTCAAAGAGAACAGTATCGATGCTGAGACTCAGAAAACCACCCAGGGAGAAGGTGGTAATAGTACTTTGGATGAGAATGCCACATTAAAAGCAACATTTGCGGAAATACTAAAAAAAAATAACTCTGAAGTAATGACTGCAGTGATGGAGGTAGCCATGAAAGCAGCCACCTCGCAGGAGGCGGCACGCTCCACTAGCCAACTGCTGGAAAGGAACAGATCAGTGGTTGCTGTGGGTATTAAGGAACAGGAAGGATCTAATAGGACAGAGTGGAGTGACAAGGACAAAGCAGCAGTGAATGAAGTACTAAAGGCACTAGACATGGAAGGGGCTGAGCATAGCATTGAGAAGGTTTTCAGGCTAGGCCGGTACAACAAAGACCGAGACCGAATGATAAAGATAGTGTTTGCAAACGAGAACACAAAGGAGAAGATCCTATCAAGGAAGAGCTCCCTGAAAAACGTGGGAAAATTAAAAAAATGTATTCCTCCAGAGAGACATGACAAGGGAGGAGAGAGCTGTGGCGGCAGAAGCAAGGAAGAGGCACAGGGCGAGAGGGGAAAACCAGGAAGTCACAGCTCCCAACACAACACCCCCAGAAGTGAGGGGGAACCCACAACCAGCTACCCAGTAACACCAGAAGGGAGGACAACCCCGCCTCCCTCCTCTGCATAGATAACCCCCCTACCCCAAACCCTCCCTGCCCCCACTCAAATGTTCAGCCAAATCTCCCTCCCCCCACACCCAATCCCCACCCTTCTACCCCTCCCCTCCTCCCGAGTCCTCCCTCCCCCCTTTCCTTCCCGTCCTCCCTCCCCTTTCACCCCATACCCTCCCTGTCCCTCCCCCTTCACTGGATCCCCCGCCTCTCATCCCAGAATCCTCTGAGACCCTGTTATCCACCTCACAGGTCCTCACACCCATGGAACAGCCTCCCCCACCAGCAGAACACTCACCAAGGAGGCGATTTGAGAAGGGACAGAAGAAAGTGAGCCTCAAAGCGATGTACACTAACATAGATGGAATTACAAATAAAGCAAATGAGCTTGGAGAACTGGTACTAGAGGAAAACCCAGACATAATAGCCCTCACAGAAACAAAGATCACGAAAACGATAACAAATGCAGTGTTCCCACAGGACTATTATGTTATGAGGAAAGAGAGGGAAGGAAGAGGTGGGGGTGGTGTAGCTCTGCTGGTAAGAAAAGGCTGGGATTTTGAGGAGATGGATATTCAGGGCTGTGAAGGTTTCAGTGACTACATAGCAGGTACTGTAACAAATGGAGGGAAAAAAATTATAGTCGTAGTCATATATAATCCACCACCAAATGACAGAAGACCCAGAAAGGAATATGATAGAAACAACATGGCCACCATTAACATAATAGAAAGAGCAGCTTCTGTTGCTAGCAGGAATGGATCTGGACTACTAATTATGGGAGACTTCAACCATGGGAAGATAGATTGGAAGAATAGAGACCCGCATGGAGGACCAGAAACATGGAGAGCTAAGTTGCTGGACGTGGCAACAAGAAACTTTCTAAGCCAGCACACCAAAGAACCAACAAGAATGAGAGGAGAAGATGAACCAGCAATGCTTGATTTGATATTTACCCTAAATGAATGGGATATAAGGGAAGTTAAGATGGAAGCGCCCTTGGGAATGAGTGACCACAGTGTTTTGAACTTTGAGTACCTGGTAGAGCTAGGACTTATCTCCCCCCAAAAAGAACTAGGAATCAAAAGGCTAGCATACCGAAAGGGGAATTATGAACAGATGAGAAGTTTCCTAAGTGAAATACCTTGGGACACAGACCTCACACAGGTCTGTCTGTACAGGGTATGATGGACTATGTTACCCAAAAGTGTCAGGAGGCAGTAAACAGGTTCATCCCGGCCCAAAGGGAAAAATCCGAGAAGCGACAGAAGAATCCATGGTATAATAGGGCATGTATGGAAGCGAAGAAACTGAACAAAAAAGGCGTGGAGGAACTTCCGGAATAACAGAACACCAGAAAGCAGAGAGAGATACCAGAGAACCAGGAATGAGTACGTCAGGGTGAGAAGAGAAGCAGAGAAAAATTTTGAAAATGATATAGCAAACAAAGCCAAGACCGAACCAAAGCTACTCCACAGTCATATCAGAAGGAAAACAACAGTGAAAGAACAGGTATTGAAACTTCGAACAGGCGAGGACAGGTATACAGAGAATGACAGAGAGGTGTGTGAGGAAATCAACAAGAGGTTCCAGGAGGTCTTCACAATAGAACAGGGTGAGGTCACTGTGCTAGGAGAAAGGGAGGTAAACCAGGCGGCCTTGGATGAGTTCGAAATTACGAGAGAGGAGGTCAAGAGACACCTGCTGGATCTGGATGTTAGAAAGGCTGTTGGTCCAGATGGGATCTCACCATGGGTACTGGAAGAGTGTGCAGAGGCACTTTGCTTGCCACTCTCCATAGTGCATAGTAGGTCACTAGAGAAGGGAGACCTACCAGAAATATGGAAGACGGCGAATGTGGTCCCAATATACAAAAAGGGCGACAGACAAGAGGCACTGAACTACAGGCCAGTGTCCTTGACTTGTATACCATGCAAGGTGATG
Source organism: Procambarus clarkii (assembly GCF_020424385.1). Taxonomy (NCBI): domain Eukaryota; kingdom Metazoa; phylum Arthropoda; class Malacostraca; order Decapoda; family Cambaridae; genus Procambarus; species Procambarus clarkii. The sequence continues at coordinate 36,943 of NW_025574693.1, read as the reverse complement.
GAGAAGATCGTGAGAAAAAACCTGGTAACACATCTGGAGAGAAGGGACTTCGTGACAAATCGCCAACATGGATTCAGGGAGGGTAAATCTTGCCTTACAGGCTTGATAGAATTCTACGATCAGGTGACACAGATTAAGCAAGAAAGAGAGGGCTGGGCGGACTGCATTTTCTTGGATTGTCGGAAAGCCTTTGACACAGTACCGCATAAGAGGCTGGTACATAAGCTGGAGAGACAGGCAGGTGTAGCTGGTAAGGTGCTCCAGTGGATAAGGGAGTATCTAAGCAATAGGAAGCAGAGAGTACGGTGAGGGATGAGACCTCCGATTGGCGTGAAGTCACCAGTGGAGTCCCACAGGGCTCTGTACTCGGTCCTATCTTGTTTCTGATATATGTAAATGATCTCCCGGAGGGTATCGATTCATTTCTCTCAATGTTTGCGGACGATGCTAAAATTATGAGAAGGATTAAAACAGAAGAGGACTGTTTGAGGCTTCAAGAAGACCTAGACAAGCTGAAGGAATGGTCGAACAAATGGTTGTTAGAGTTTAACCCAACCAAATGTAATGTAATGAAGATAGGTGTAGGGAGCAGGAGGCCAGATACAAGGTATCATCTGGGAGAGGAAATTCTTCAGGAGTCAGAGACGGAAAAAGACATGGGGGTTGATATCACGCCAGACCTGTCTCCTGCAGCACATATCAAGCGGATAACATCAGCGGCATATGCCAGGCTGGCCAGCATACGAACGGCATTCAGAAACTTGTGTAAAGAATCATTCAGAACTTTGTATACCACATATGTCAGGCCAATCCTGGAGTATGCAGCCCCAGCATGGAGTCCATATCTAGTCAAGGATAAGACTAAACTGGAAAAGGTTCAAAGGTTTGCCACCAGACTAGTACCCGAGCTGAGAGGTATGAGCTACGAGGAGAGACTACGGGAATTAAACCTCACTTCGCTGGAAGACAGAAGAGTTAGGGGGGACATGATCACCACATTCAAGATTCTGAAGGGAATTGATAGGGTAGATAAAGACAGTCTATTTAACACAAGGGGAACACGCACAAGGGGACACAGGTGGAAACTGAGTGCCCAAATGAGCCACAGAGATAATAGAAAGAACTTTTTTAGTGTCAGAGTGGTTGACAAATGGAATGCATTAGGGGGTGATGTGGTGGAGGCTGACTCCATACACAGTTTCAAATGTAAATATGACAGAGCCCGATAGGCTCAGGAATCTGTACACCTGTTGATTGACGGTTGAGAGGTGGGACCAAAGAGCCAGAGCTCAACCCCCGCAAACACAACTAGGTGAGTACAACTAGGTGAGTACACACACACACACACACACACCACACACACACACACACACACACACACACACACACACACACACACACAATATCAAACACACACACACACACACACACACACACACACACACACACACACACACACACATACCACACACACACACACCACACACACACACACCACACACACACCACACACATACCACACACACACACACCACACACACACACACACACACACACACACACACACACACACACCACACACACACACACACACACACACACACACACACACACACACACACACACACACACACACACATACACACACACACACATACACACTCACACACACACACACACACACACACACACACACACACACACACACACACACACACACACACACACACACACACACACACACACACACACACACACACACACACACACACACACATATATATTTCACAGTTTTGTGAAATATATGATAAAGGCACAAAAAAAATTATACCAAAACAGAGAAGCAGAACTAGGAAACAGGATTGGTTCAGCAGAAAGTGCGAGAGGGCCAGAGACCAAAAGACTCAAAAATGGAATCAATACAGGAAGAGGCCGAACCCCCAAACATACCAGCGATACAAAGATGCGAGAAACTACTATACGGCAGTAAGGAGAGAGGCAGAAAGAAATTTTGAAATAGGGATTTTAGACAAATGTAAAACAGAAGCAGGTCTATTCTATAAATTCATAAACAACAAATTGCCGGTAAAGGATAATATTCAGAGGTTGAAAATGGGAAATAGATTAACGGCAAATGAAAATGAAATGTGTGAAACATTAAACGAAAAGTTCCAAAGTGTGTTTGTACAAAATGAAATCTTCAGGGAACCAGACACAATAAGAATTCCAGAGAACAACATAGAGCACATAGAGGTGTCTAGAGACGAAGTGGAAAAAATGCTCAAGGAGCTAAATAAGAACAAAGCAGTTGGTCCAGATGGAGTTTCACCATGGGTTCTGAGAGAATGTGCACCTGAGCTCAGCATTCCACTTCAACTGATTTTTCAGGCATCCCTGTTTACAGGAGTTGTAGCTGATGTGTGGAAACAGGCTAACATAGTTCCAATCTACAAAAGTGGAAGCAGGGAAGACCCCCTTAATTATAGACCGGTATCATTGACAAGTGTAATAGTCAAAATATTGGAAAAAATAATTAAAACTAAATGGGTAGAACACCTGGAGAGAATTTATATAATATCAGACAGACAGTATGGTTTTCGATCTGGAAGATCCTGTGTATCGAATTTACTCAGTTTCTATGATAGAGCAACAGAGATATTACAGGAAAGAGATGGTTTGGTTGACTGCATCTATCTGGACCTAAAAAAGGCTTTCAACAGAGTTCCACATAAGAGGTTGTTCTGGAAACTGGAAAATATTGGAGGGGTGACAGGTAAGCTTCTAACATATATAGATATGCAGAATTATATGAACATGTTTGCTGATGATGCTAAGATAATAGGAAGGATAAGAAACTTAGATGATTGTCATGCCCTTCAAGATGACCTGGACAAAATAAGTATATGGAGCACCACTTGGCAAATGAAATTTAATGTTAATAAATGCCATGTTATGGAATGTGGAATAGGAGAACATAGACCCCACACAACCTATATATTATGTGAGAAATCTTTAAAGAATTCTGATAAAGAAAGAGATCTAGGGGTGGTTCTAGATAGTTTTCTATCATCAGAGGACCACATAAAAAATATTGTGCGAGGAGCCTATGCCACGCTTTCTAACTTCAGAATTGCTTTTAAATACATGGATGGCGATATACTAAAGAAGTTGTTCACGACTTTTGTTAGGCCAAAGCTAGAATATGCAGCGGTTGTGTGGTGCCCATATCTTAAGAAGCACATCAACAAACTGAAAAAAGGTGCAAAGACACGCTACTAAGTGGCTCCCAGAACTGAAGGGCATGAGCTACGAGGAGAGGTTAGAGGCAATAAATATGCCAAAACTAGAAGACAGAAGAAAAAGAGGTGATATGATCACTACATACAAAATAGTAACAGGAATTGATAAAATCGATAAGGAAGATTTCCTGAAACCTGGAACTTTAAGAACAAGAGGTCATAGATTTAAACTAGCTAAACACAGATGCCGAAGAAATATAAGAAAATTCACTTTCGCAAACAGAGTGGTAGACGGTTGGAACAAGTTAGGTGAGAAGGTGGTGGAGGCCAAGACCATCAGTAGTTTCAAAGCGTTATATGACAAAGAGTGCTGGGAAGACGGGACACCACGAGCGTAGCTCTCATCCTGTAACTACACTTAGGTAATTACACTTAGGTAATTACACACACACAAACAGCAAACCAGTATTGTACCCACCCAGGAGAGGTGGCAGCAAACCAAGTGACCTTGGAGAGGTTCGAAATTACAAGAGATGAGGTCAAGAAGCACCTATTGGAGCTGGATGTGAGAAAAGCTGTTGGGCCGGACGGAATCTCACCATGGGTATTGAAAGAGTGTGCAGGAGCACTTTGCTTGCCACTCTCCATAGTGTATAGTAGGTCACTAGAGACGGGGGACCTACCAGAAATATGGAAGACGGCGAATGTGGTCCCAATATACAAAAAGGGGTGACAGACAAGAGGCGCTGAACTACAGGCCAGTGTCCTTGACTTGTATACCATGCAAGGTGATGGAGAAGATCGTGAGAAAAAACCTAGTAACACATCTGGAGAGAAGAGACTTCGTGACAACCCATCAACATGGGTTCAGGGAGGGTAAATCTTGCCTTAAAGGCTTAATAGAATTCTACGATCAGGTGACAAAGATTAAGCAAGAAAAAGAAGGATGGGCGGACTGCATTTTTTTGGACTGTCGGAAAGCCTTTGACACAGTACCCCATAATAGGTTGATGCATAAGCTGGAGAAACAGGCAGGAGTAACTGGTAAGGTGCTCCAGTGGATAAGGGAGTACCTAAACAATAGGAAGCAGAGAGTTACAGTGAGGGGTGAGACCTCAGATTGGCGTGAAGTCACCAGTGGAGTCCCACAGGGCTCTGTACTCGGACCTATCGTGTTTCTGATATGCGTAAATGATCTCCCGGAGGGTATAGACTTATTCCTCTCAATGTTTGCTGACGACGCCAAAATTATGAGAAGGATTAAGACAGAGGAGGACAGCTTGAGGCTTCAGGAAGAACTGGACCAGGTGCAGGAATGGTCGAACAAATAGCTGTTAGAGTTTAACCCAAGCAAATGTAATGTAATGAAGATAGGGGTAGGAAGCAGGAGACCAGACACAAGGTATCATTTGGGAGATGAATACATTCAAGAGTCAGAGAGAGAGAGAGAGACCTGAGGGTTGATATCACGCCAGACCTGTCCCCTGAAGCTCATATCAAGAGGATACCATCAGCGGCATATGCCAGGTTGGCTAACATAAGAACGGCCTTTAGAAAGTTATGCAAGGAATCTTTCAGAACATTATATACCACATATGTTAGACCAATCCTGGAGTATGCGGCTCCAGCATGGAGTCCATATCTAGTCAAGCATAAGACTAAACTGGAAAAGGTTCAAAGGTTTGCCACCAGACTAGTACCCGAGCTGAGAGGTATGAGCTACGAGGAGAGGATACGGGAATTAAACCTCACTTCGTTGGAAGACAGAAGAGTTAGGGGGACATGATCACCACATATAAGATTCTCAAGGGAATCGACAGGGTAGATAAAGACAGGCTATTTAACACAAGGGGAACACGCACAAGGGGACACAGGTGGAAACTGAGTGCCCAAATGAGCCACAGAGATATTAGAAAGAACTTTTTTAGTGTCAGAGTGGTTGACAAATGGAATGCATTAGGGGGTGATGTGGTGGAGACTGACTCCATACACAGTTTCAAGTATAAATATGATAGAGCCCAATAGGCTCAGGAACCTGTACACCTGTTGATTGACGGTTGAGAGGCGGGACCAAAGAGCCAGAGCTCAACCCCCGCAAGCACAACTAGGTGAGTACAACTAGGTGAGTACACAAACACACACACACACCAGGAAGCAGCCCGTGAAAGCTGACTAACTCCCAGGTACCTATTTACTGCTAGGCAACAGGCACATCAGGGTTAAGGAAACTCTGCCTATCTGTCTCCGCCGGGTGCGGGGATCGAACCCCGGTCCCTAGAGCCACAAGCCTAGAGCGCTGTCCACTCGCCCACCCAGCCCTGTGTGTGTGTGTGTGTGTGTGTGTACTCACCTATATGTACTCACCTATATGTGCTTGCAGGATCGAGCATTGACTCTTGGATCCCGCCTTTCTAGCTATCGGTTGTTTACAGCAATGACTCCTGTCCCATTTCCCTATCATACCTAGTTTTAAAAGTATGAATAGTATTTGCTTCCACAACCTGTTCCCCAAGTGCATTCCATTTTTCTACTACTCTCACGCTAAAAGAAAACTTCCTAACATCTCTGTGACTCATCTGAGTTTCCAGTTTCCACCCATGTCCCCTCGTTCTGTTATTATTACGTGTGAACATTTGATCTATTTCCACTTTGTCAATTCCCCTGAGTATTTTATATGTCCCTATCATATCTCCTCTCACCCTTCTTTTCTCTAGTGTCGTAAGGTTTAGTTCCTTCAGCCGCTCTTCATATCCCATCCCTCGTAGCTCTGGGACAAGCCTCGTCGCAAACCTCTGAACCTTCTCCAGTTTCTTTATGTGTTTCTTCAGGTGGGGGCTCCATGATGGCGCGGCATACTCTAAGACGGGTCTCACGTAGGCAGTGTAAAGCGCCCTAAAAGCTTCCTCATTTAGGTTTCTGAATGAAGTTCTAATTTTCGCCAGTGTAGAGTACGCTGCTGTCGTTATCCTATTTATATGTGCCTCAGGAGTTAGATTAGGTGTCACATCCACTCCCAGGTCTCTTTCTCGAATCGTTACAGGTAGGCTGTTCCCCTTCATTGTGTACTGTCCCTTTGGTCTCCTGTCACCTGATCCCATTTCCATAACTTTACATTGTGTGTGTGTGTGTGTGTGTGTGTGTGTGTGTGTGTGTGTACTCACCTATATGTACTCACCTATATGTGCTTGCAGGATCGAGCATTGACTCTTGGATCCCGCCTTTCTAGCTATCGGTTGTTTACAGCAATGACTCCTGTCCCATTTCCCTATCATACCTAGTTTTAAAAGTATGAATAGTATTTGCTTCCACAACCTGTTCCCCAAGTGCATTCCATTTTTCTACTACTCTCACGCTAAAAGAAAACTTCCTAACATCTCTGTGACTCATCTGAGTTTCCAGTTTCCACCCATGTCCCCTCGTTCTGTTATTATTACGTGTGAACATTTGATCTATTTCCACTTTGTCAATTCCCCTGAGTATTTTATATGTCCCTATCATATCTCCTCTCTCCCTTCTTTTCTCTAGTGTCGTAAGGTTCAGTTCCTTCAGCCGCTCTTCATATCCCATCCCTCGTAGCTCTGGGACAAGCCTCGTCGCAAACCTCTGAACCTTCTCCAGTTTCTTTATGTGTTTCTTCAGGTGGGGGCTCCATGATGGCGCGGCATACTCTAAGACGGGTCTCACGTAGGCAGTGTAAAGCGCCCTAAAAGCTTCCTCATTTAGGTTTCTGAATGAAGTTCTAATTTTCGCCAGTGTAGAGTACGCTGCTGTCGTTATCCTATTTATATGTGCCTCAGGAGTTAGATTGGGTGTCACATCCACTCCCAGGTCTCTTTCTCGAATCGTTACAGGTAGGCTGTTCCCCTTCATTGTGTACTGTCCCTTTGGTCTCCTGTCACCTGATCCCATTTCCATAACTTTACATTTACTGGTGTTAAACTCCAGTAGCCATTTCTCTGACCATCTCTGCAGCCTGTGTAAGTCCTCTTGGAGGATCCTACAATCCTCGTCTGTCACAACTCTTCTCATTAATTTTGCGTCATCTGCAAACATTGACATGTATGATTCCACTCCTGTAAACATATCATTTACGTAAATTAGAAAGAGGATTGGTCCCAGCACCGATCCTTGAGGTACTCCACTTGTTACTGTTCGCCAGTCCGACTTTTCGCCCCTTACCATTACCCTCTGGCTCCTTCCTGTTAGGTAGTTCTTCACCCATACTAGGGCCTTTCCGCTTACTCCTGCCTGCCTCTCAAGTTTGTATAGCAGTCTCATGTGCGGTACCGTATCAAAGGCCTTTTGGCAGTCAAGAAATATGCAGTCTGCCCAGCCTTCTCTGTCCTGCCTTATCCTTGTTACTTTATCATAGAATTCTAAAAGGTTTGTTAGGCATGATTTCCCTGTCCAGAACCCATGTTGGTGCTTGTTTACAAACCCAATGCTCTCCAGGTGCTCAACAAGTCTTAGCCTAATTATTCTTTCAAGTATTTTGCAGGGGATGCTTGTCAGTGATACGGGTCTGTAGTTAAGTGCCTCCTCCCTATCCCCCTTTTTGAAAATCGGTACGACATTTGCCTCCTTCCAGCAACTGGGCAATTCTCCCGACATAAGTGACTCATTGAAGATCATTGCCAGAGGCACGCTGAGAGCCTGCGCTGCCTCTTTAAGTATCCACGGTGATACTTTGTCTGGTCCAACAGCTTTATTTGCATCCAGTGTTGTCAACTGTTTCATTACATCCTCTGCTGTCACCTCTATATCTGATAGTCTTTCATCTTGGGTAATCTCTTCTAACAATGGGAGCTGCTCAGGCTCGGTAGTGAACACTCCATGGAATTTTGCATTCAGTACCTCGCAGATTTCCTTGTCGCTTTCTGTATATGCCCCTTCTGTTTTCCTCAGTCTTGTCACTTGGTCATTTACCGACATCTTCCTTCTTATATGGCTATGTAGTAATTTTGGTTGCTTTTTCGCTTTGACTGCAATATCGTTCTCATAATTTCTTTCCGACACTCGTCTTATGTTAATGTAATCATTCCTAGCTCTGTTACATCTAATCCTGTTGTCCTCTGTCCTTTGTCTTCTGTACTTCCTCCACTCCCTCCTGCTTCTCACCTTTGCTTCCTGACACTGTCTATTAAACCATGGGTTATTATATTCCCTCCTGCTTTTTTTCTTTATTGTTGGAATAAATCTATCTTCAGCCTCCTTGCATTTCAATATGACTTGGGTCATCATACCTTGCACTGTTTTTCCTCTAAGTTCTTCCTCCCACTGCACTTCTCCCAGGTAGTCCCTTATCCCTCTGTAGTCCCCTTTTCTGTAATCAAGTCTCCTTTCCCGGACCTCTTGTCCTTTGGTCACAATTTTAAGCTCCATCATGTAGTCAAAGGCTAGGACACAATGGTCACTAGCTCCTAGTGGTATTTCATGTTCCAACTGCTCGATGTCTTCTACATTCTGAGTGATAATGAGATCTAATAGGCTGGGCGTATCCCCTCCTCTTTCCCTAGTATCTTCTTTCACATGCTGTGTTAGGAAATTCCTGTCAATAACGTCTACCAGCTTCGCTCCCCAGGTCTCCTCCCCGCCATGGGGATTCCTCGTTTCCCAATCTATCTCTCCGTGATTTAGGTCCCCCATGACCAGCAGCTTCGCTCTCATTCTATGCGCTAAAGTTGCTGCCCTCTGCAGTTCATCCATACATGTCTTGTTGCTGTCCTCGTACTCCTGCCTGGGCCTTCTACTGTTTGGTGGGGGATTGTAGAGTATCAAGATTACAATCTTCTTCCCATCCACTGTCAGGGTTCCATGTATGAAGCTTGTGCTTTCATTGGTACCCGGATTTTCCAGCTCATCAAACTTCCATTTCCGCTTTATTAGTAGTGCCACTCCACCTCCCTGTCTCTGTGTCCTTTCTTTTCTTATCACCTGGTACCCCTCTGGAAAGATTGCATCCGAGATCATGCCATTTATTTTAGTTTCCACTATTGCCACTATGTCTGGGTCTGCCTCACTAACTCTTTCTTTTATCTCTTCTGCTTTATTGGCTACCCCATCAGCATTGGTGTACCAAACCTTGAGACTCTTCTTGGAAACTCGGGTGTCAGAGTTCCCCCTTTCACCAGGGGTCTGGGGGGAACTGGGGGGTGTCTGGGGGGCAAGTGGGGGCTGTGGGGGCTGTGGGGGCGAGTGGGGGGGTGCTAGGGGGGTGCCTGGGAGTGCCTGGTAGGCAAATGGGGTCTGGGCATCTAGGGGGGTAAGAAGGGCATAATGGGTCTGAAAGTTAGGGGTCTGAATAGCATAGGGGGGTTGAGAAATAGAGTGAGACTGAGAGTCAGATAGAGGTTGAGAGGTTGGGGGGAAGAGGGATACTGAGGTGAGATGAGAATGGAGCATGGGTGCTGGGAGTGGAAGAGAGGGTATATTAGATAGGGGGGAATCGGGGGTAGGTGGGGGTTTTGGGGTAGAAGAGGGGAAGAGGGAGATGGGGGAAGGTGTTAGGGGGTCACAAGGTGAGGGGGTTAAATGTGAGCTGGAGGTGCATAGGAGGGGTGAGGGTTGGGTGGGGTTTGGGGGTGAGTGGAAGAGGGGTGCAGTGGAAGCTGGGATGGAGTAGATGGAATTGAAGTCAATGGGGTAGAAGGGGCAGGGGAGTGGGAAGGGGTATTTGGGGAGGGGGGATGGGAAGGTGGGTTTGGGGAGGGCATGGCTTGACCCACTGGGGTCGCTGACAAGTGTGATGTAGCAGGGGCAGGGGAATCGTTGTGGAGGTGCAAATGTGGAAGGGACAGGGGGGTTTTGGGAGGCTGAGGCAGGGGGGATGTATAGGAGGGCTGAGTTGGGGAGGATGCGACCTGGGAGGTGACCTGGGAGGTGACCTGGGAGGTGACCTGGGATGTGACCTGGGAGGTGAGATTACCTGGGAGGTTAGTACGTTGTCGTTGTTGCCATCTATTTTTGTGGGCTGTTTGCTCATCTTTCGTCATAAACCTCTCTATAAACACATTGTAATGGGTTTCACTTCCTCTGAGTAAATGCTTGCTCCTCATTATGTACTCCACTGCCTCCTCATTGGAGAATTGCACCAGAACAGGTCTCTTCTTGGTACAATTGTAAGGTCCAACCCGTCGATTGATATCCACCTCGCGTTCTGCCATCTCTGCTCCAATACACCTCAATATCTCGTGCAATTCGTAATTTTCTGTTTCTATTCTCTCTTGTCTTGTTGGTGCCCTAGATTCGAATAATCCATGTATTATAATAGACCGTCTCCTCAGGAATTCATTGTCATGCTGGTAGCCTGTCCCCTGGGGATTCCCCATCCCAACCGCAGTCACTAACCCATCTCCCACTAATCCCACTCTATCCTTAGCCATGCTGATAAACCTTCCTAATTCGTTTGTGATACGAGCACATTCCCTCTCCCAGTCCTCTCTTCCCTTCCTAATCTCTTCCTGAACATAGAGCATAAGTTCTTGTTTCTGCCTCTCTACCGCATCCTGTATTTGCTGAAATACCTCACTTTTAATCCCCTGGATTAGATCCTCCAACCAATCACTCCTTCTCTCTACAAATTTCCCTATTAATTTGTCTATAAATCTGTCCTCCTCCTCATCCCTGCTGGTGATTGACCTTGAACCCCTTCTAGTCATTGCAGTAACAATCTAGCCAAAAAGGCGCTCCTCAATACCTTGCACAATCTGCTAACACAATAGGTGAGTGAATCTCCAATCTCCAATCTCCAATCTCCAATTGTGTGTGTGTGTGTGTGTGTGTGTGTGTGTGTGTGTGTGTGTGTGTGTGTGTGTGTGTACTCACCTAGTTGTACTCACCTAGTTGTGTTTGCGGGGGTTGAGCTCTGGCTCTTTGGTCCCGCCTCTCAACCGTCAATCAACAGGTGTACAGATTCCTGAGCCTATCGGGCTCTGTCATATCTACACTTGAAACTGTGTATGGAGTCAGCCTCCACCACATCACTTCCTAATATGTGTGTGTGTGTGTGTGTGTGTGTGTGTGATGAAAAATGAGTTAGTAGTTAATAACAGTTGATTGATTGACAGTTGCTCTAGTATGTCTATGTTCCAGGGTTGCTCTAGTATGTCTATGTTCCAGGGTGCTCTAGTGTGTATATGTTCCAGGGTGCTCTAGTATGTATATGTTCCAGGTTTGCTCTAGCATGTATATGTTCCAGGGTGCTCTAGTGTGTATATGTTCCAGGGTGCTCTAGTGTGAATATGTTCCAGGGTTGCTCTAGCGTGTATATGTTCCAGGGTTGCTCTAGCGTGTATATGTTCCAGGGTGCTCTAGCATGTATATGTTCCAGGGTGCTCTAGTGTGTATATGTTCCAGGGTGCTCTAGTGTGTATATGTTCCAGGGTGCTCTAGTGTGTATATGTTCCAGGGTTGCTCTAGTGTGTATATGTTCCAGGGTGCTCTAGTGTGTATATGTTCCAGGGTTGCTCTAGTGTGTATATGTTCCAGGGTGGCTCTAGTGTGTATATGTTCCAGGGTTGCTCTAGTGTGTATATGTTCCAGGGTGCTCTAGTGTGTATATGTTCCAGGGTGTTCTAGTGTGTATATGTTCCAGGGTGCTCTAGTGTGTATATGTTCCAGGGTGCTCTAGTGTGTATATGTTCCAGGGTGCTCTAGTGTGTATATGTTCCAGGGTGCTCTAGCATGTATATGTTCCAGGGTGCTCTAGTGTGTATATGTTCCAGGGTGTTCTAGTGTGTATATGTTCCAGGGTGCTCTAGTGTGTATATGTTCCAGGGTTGCTCTAGTGTGTATATGTTCCAGGGTTGCTCTAGTGTGTATATGTTCCAGGGTTGCTCTAGTGTGTCTATGTTCCAGGGTTGCTCTAGCATGTATATGTTCCAGGGTTGCTCTAGCATGTATATATTCCAGGGTGCTCTAGTATGTATATGTTCCAGGTTTGCTCTAGCATGTATATGTTCCAGGGTGCTCTAGTGTGTATATGTTCCAGGGTGCTCTAGTGTGTATATGTCCCAGGGTGCTCTAGTGTGTATATGTTCCAGGGTGCTCTAGTGTGTATATGTTCCAGGGTTGCTCTAGTGTGTATATGTTCCAGGGTTGCTCTAGTGTGTATATGTTCCAGGGTGCTCTAGTGTGTATATGTTCCAGGGTGCTCTAGTGTGTATATGTTCCAGGGTTGCTCTAGTGTGTATATGTTCTAGGGTTGCTCTAGTGTGTATATGTTCCAGGGTTGCTCTAGCGTGTATATGTTCCAGGGTTGCTCTAGCATGTATATGTTCCAGGGTTGCTCTAGCATGTATATGTTCCAGGGTTGCTCTAGCGTGTATATGTTCCAGGGTTGCTCTAGCATGTATATGTTCCAGGGTGCTCTAGCATGTATATGTTCCAGGGTTGCTCTAGCATGTATATGTTCCAGGGTTGCTCTAGCATGTATATGTTCCAGGGTTGCTCTAGCATGTATATGTTCCAGGGTTGCTTTAGCATGTATATGTTCCAGGGTTGCTCTAGCATGTATATGTTCCAGGGTTGCTCTAGCATGTATATGTTCCAGGGTTGCTCTAGCATGTATATGTTCCAGGGTTGCTCTAGCATGTATATGTTCCAGGGTTGCTCTAGCATGTATATGTTCCAGGGTTGCTCTAGCATGTATATGTTCCAGGGTTGCTCTAGCATGTATATGTTCCAGGGTTGCTCTAGCATGTATATGTTCCAGGGTTGCTCTAGCATGTATATGTTCCAGGGTTGCTCTAGCATGTATATGTTCCAGGGTTGCTCTAGCATGTATATGTTCCAGGGTTGCTCTAGCATGTATATGTTCCAGGGTTGCTCTAGCATGTATATGTTCCAGGGTGCTCTAGCATGTATATGTTCCAGGGTTGCTCTAGCATGTATATGTTCCAGGGTGCTCTAGCATGTATATGTTCCAGGGTGCTCTAGCATGTATATGTTCCAGGGTTGCCTGTGTCTACAAGACCAAAACAAAAGAATAACGTGTTGTGGTACAAGATAACAGTATTGAGATCCTTGAAGCGAGGGAAAAAAGCAAAGGTTTGGTTGAGAGTGGAGTACTCGACGCGCTACTCAGAGGTTGGAGAGCGCTCTCAGAGGTTCGAGAGCGCTCTCAGAGGCTCTAGAGCGCTCTCAGGAAGGAGCCTCAGAGAGCACGAACACCGCTGCCGCTCCTGGTAATGACTCTCATCTCTCTAGGCAGAATGCGGGGCGGGATCTTTGAAGAGGTTTGGATAAGAAAACTCTTGAACCTAAGGAGGATCTGAAAGAGGTTGGGGGCTCTAGAGGGAAGAGGAGTCGTACTGTGTACTTTGCCAGTACGGACTTTATAGAGGCTCTGAGTACTCTGTTAGACCTTATAGAGGCTCTGAGTCCTCTGGTTTTACCTTATAGAAGCTTTGAGGGCTCTGTTAGACCATATGGAGGCTCTGAGGGCTCTGTCAGACCTTACAGAGGCTCTGAGGGCTCTGTTAGACCTTATAGAAGCTCTGAGTCCTCTGTTTTACCTTATAGAGGCTCTGAGGGCTCTGTTGGACCTCATAGAGGCTCTGAGGGCTCTGTTGGACCTTATAGAGGCTCTGAAAGCTCTGTTGGACCTTATAGAGGCTCTGAGGGCTCTGTTGGACCTTTTAGAGGCTCTGAGGGCTCTGTTGGACCTTTTAGAGGCTCTGAGGGCTCTGTTGGACCTTATAGAGGCTCTGAGGGCTCTGTTGGACATATAGAGGCCCTGAGGGCTCTGTTGGACCTTATAGAGGCTCTGAGGGCTCTGTTGGACCTTATAGAGGCTCTGAGGGCTCTGTTGGACCTTATAGAGGCTCTGAGGGCTCTGTTGGACCTTATAGAGGCTCTGAGGGCTCTGTTGGACCTTATAGAGGCTCTGAGGGCTCTGTTAGACCTTATAGAGGCGCTGAGGGCTCTGTTGGACCTTATAGAGGCTCTGAGGGCTCTGTTGGACCTTATAGAGGCTCTGAGGGCTCTGTTGGACCTTATAGAGGCTCTGAGGGCTCTGTTAGACCTTATAGAGGCTCTGAGGGCTCTGTTGGACCTTATAGAGGCTCTGAGAGCTCTGTTGGACCTTATAGAGGCTCTGAGGGCTCTGTTGGACCTTATAGAGGCTCTGAGGGCTCTGTTGGACCTTATAGAGGCTCTGTTGGACATTATAGAAGCTCTAAGGGCTCTGTTGAATCTTATAGAGCCTCTGGGGGCTCTGTTGGACCTTATAGAGGCTCTGAGGGCTCTGTTGGACCTTATAGAGGCTCTGAGGGCTCTGTTGAATCTTATAGAGCCTCTGAGGGCTCTGTTGGACCTTATAGAGGCTCTGAGGGCTCTGTTGGACCTTATAGATTCTCTGAGGGCTCTGTTGGACCTTATAGAGGCTCTGAGGGCTCTGTTGGACCTTATAGAGGCTCTGAGGGCTCTGTTGGACCTTATAGAGGCTCTGAGGGCTCTGTTGGACCTTATAGATTCTCTGAGGGCTCTGTTGGACCTTATAGAGGGTCTGAGGGCTCTGTTGGACCTTATAGAGGGTCTGAGGGCTCTGTTGGACCTTATAGAGGCTCTGAGGGCTCTGTTGGACCTTATAGAGGCTCTGAGGGCTCTGTTGGACCTTATAGAGGCTCTGAGGGCTCTGTTGGACCTTATAGAGGCTCTGAGGGCTCTGTTGGACCTTATAGAGGCTCTGAGTGCTTTGTTAGACCTTATAGAGGCTCTGAGGGCTCTGTTAGACCTTATTGAGGCTCTGATGGCTCTGTTAGACATTATAGAGGTTCTGAGGGCTCTGTTAGACCTTATAGAGGTTCTGAGGGCTCTGATAGACCTTAAAGAGGCTCTGAGGGCTCTGTTGGACCTTAAAAAGGCTCTGAGGGCTCTGTTGGACCTTAAAGAGGCTCTGTTGGACCTTATAGAGGCTCTGAGGGCTCTGTTGGACCTTATAGAGGCTCTGAGGGCTCTGTTGGACCTTATAGAGGCTCTGAGGGCTCTGTTGGACCTTATAGAGGCTCTGAGGGCTCTGTAGGACCTTATAGAGGCTCTGAGGGCTCTGTTGGACCTTATAGAGGCTCTGAGGGCTCTGTTGGACCTTATAGAGGCTCTGAGGGCTCTGTTGGACCTTATGGAGGCTCTCAGGGCTCTGTTGGACCTTATAGAGGCTCTGAGGGCTCTGTTGTCCTTATAGAGGCTCTGAGGGCTCTGTTGGACCTTATAGAGGCTCTGGGGCTCTGTTGGACCTTATAGAGGCTCTGAGGGCTCTGTTGGACCTTATAGAGGCTCTGAGGGCTCTGCTGGACCTTATAGAGGCTCTGAGGGCTCTGTTGTCCTTATAGAGGCTCTGAGGGCTCTGTTGGACCTTATAGAGGCTCTGAGGGCTCTGTTGGACCTTATAGAGGCTCTGAGGGCTCTGTTGCACCTTATAGAGGCTCTGAGGGCCCTGTTGGACCTTATAGAGGTTCTGAGGGCCCTGTTGGACCTTATAGAGGCTCTGAGGGCTCTGTTGGACCTTATAGAGGCTCTGAGGGCCCTGTTGGACCTTATAGAGGTTCTGAGGGCCCTGTTGGACCTTATAGAGGCTCTGAGGGCTCTGTTGGACCTTATAGAGGCTCTGAGGGCTCTGTTAGACCTTATAGTGGCTCTGAAGTCTGTCACACTAGGAGGGTGGGTCACCCTACGTCACACTAGGAGGGTGGGTCACCCTACGTCACACTAGGAGGGTGGGTCACCCTACGTCACACTAGGAGGGTGGGTCACCCGACGTCACACTAGGAGGGTGGGTCACCTTACGTCACACTAGGAGGGTGGGTCACCCTACGTCACACTGGGAGGATAGGTCACCTTACGTCACACTAGGAGGGTGGGTCACCCTACGTCACACCAGGAGGGTGGGTCACCTTACGTCACACTAGGAGGGTGGGTAACCCTACGTCACACTAGGAGGGTGGGTCACCCTACGTCACACTAGGAGGGTGGGTCACCCTACGTCACACTAGGAGGGTGGGTCACCTTACCTCACACTAGGAGGGTGGGTAACCTTACGTCACACTAGGAGGGTGGGTCACCCTACGTCACACTAGGAGGGTAGGTCACCTTACGTCACACTAGGAGGGTGGGTCACCCTACGTCACACTAGGAGGGTGGGTCACCCTACGTCACACTAGGAGGGTGGGTCACCCTATGTCACACTAGGAGGGTAGGTCACCTTACGTCACACTAGGAGGGTGGGTAACCCTACGTCACACTAGGAGGGTGGGTAACCCTACGTCACACTAGGAGGGTGGGTCACCTTACGTCACACTAGGAGGGTGGGTCACCCTACGTCACACTAGGAGGGTGGGTCACCTTACGTCACACTAGGAGGGTAGGTCACCTTACGTCACACTAGGAGGGTAGGTCACCTTACGTCACACTAGGAGGGTAGGTCACCTTACGTCACACTAGGAGGGTGGGTCACCCTACGTCACACTAGGAGGGTGGGTAACCTTACGTCACACTAGGAGGGTAAATCACCTTACGTCACACTAGGAGGGTGGGTCACCCTACGTTACACTAGGAGGGTGGGTCACCCTACGTCACACTAGGAGGGTGGGTCACCCTACGTCACACTAGGAGGGTAGGTCACCCTACGTCACACTAGGAGGGTGGGTCACCCTACGTCACACTAGGAGGGTAGGTCACCCTAAGTCACACTAGGAGGGTGGGTAACCCTACGTCACACTAGGAGGGTGGGTAACCCTACGTCACACTAGGAGGGTGGGTCACCCTACGTCACACTAGGAGGGTAGGTCACCCTAAGTCACACTAGGAGGGTGGGTAACCCTACGTCACACTAGGAGGGTGGGTAACTCTACGTCACACTTGGAGGGTGGGTAACCCTACGTCACACTAGGATGGTGGGTCACCCTACGTCACACTAGGATGGTGGGTCACCCTACGTCACACTAGGAGGGTGGGTAACCCTACGTCACACTAGGAGGGTGGGTCACCCTACGTCACACTAGGAGGGTAGGTCACCCTACGTCACACTAGGAGGGTGGGTCACCCTACGTCACACTAGGAGGGTAGGTCACCCTACGTCACACTAGGAGGGTAGAAACAACATAAGCTTCTCTGCCAATTTAGAACGAACTTTATTATCTCAATAAACTTCCTGGAACCAGTTATAGAAAACATACAGAAGCAAACAGCTTTTTTTTCTTGAGAGAAGCTCCTATAGTCTTTTGTTTACCCCCAGTTACTACAGTCTATTGTTTACCTGCCAGTTACTACAGTCTATTGTTTACCCCCCCCCCCCAGTTACTATAGTCTTTTGTTTACCTCCAGTTACTATAGTCTTTTGTTTACCTCCAGTTACTATAGTCTTTTGTTTACCTCCAGTTACTATAGTCTTTTGTTTACCTCCAGTTACTATAGTCTGTTGTTTACCTCCAGTTACTATAGTCTGTTTGTTACGGACCCGAGTCCAGCGTCCGAGCCCGGAGCAGTGACGACCACGCCATCTGTGGGTCAGCTCCCGAAACCCCTTCCAAATGGACGACGCCATTTAGTGAGGACGAGATATACTGGCCACAAGGGCTAGTTTCCCGTCCTGATCAGCTCATAACACAGCCGCTGCTGACCTCTGGTGAGGTGGAGCTTAGACAGCAACGCCATCTATGGAGTGGATAGGTGGGCGTTTGTGTCTAAGCCTGTAAGTGAGGTGCCCTAGAGTGTCCCTATTACTGATGACGTGTCTGATTACAGAGTCGACCTGGGACTGCTGTAATGGAAGTTGGATCAGTCTACCCAAGGCAGCCGTAGAGTCTCCAAGTATTAGCTGCAGAAGTTGAGTCACCCCCCCCCCCCCCCCGGATGAACACTGTTGTGTTAGCCTGCCTGTGACGTGGCAGTTGAGGAATTGTCATACCCGGGGCTGACTGGTGGAGAAGACTAGCCACTGGGGTGTTATGGTGAGGAGAGTGATCTGTGGAATCACACGAGGCTCCTGCCTAGGGCTCGCAATCCTAGTATCGATCGTGGAGTGGCCTACGCAGCGTAGCTGATTGGAACCTGCCAGCTACAGGCTGGATTTGTGGTTGACGGCCTCCACGACGGTGCACCCAGTGGGATTGTATTTTGGCTGGCCTGTGGCCGGGGTAGACTCGCTAAGAGAATCTAAGGATTTATCGAGAGGCCACAAGAAGAGGACCAGGGCTACTCGTCTTGAGCACCGTTAAGCAGAGCATCCTGTGTCTTCAGAAGAAGACAAGACGTGTACATAAGTGTAGTGATAGCCCCAGCGAGTAACTGTTTATATATTTATTTATTGGTGGTGGTGAATATATATTTATTTCTGAGCAGTTTTATCCCTTCCCCTTTAATTTACTTGCGTTACGGAGCACACCCCTTGAAAGCCACTACTAGCTTGGGGCCGGATACCCAAGCTCTACTAACATCAGAGAAAGAACCCAGTTGCGACCCAAGAGGGCCGTAACATTGTAGTTTACCTCCCAGTTACTATAGTCTTTGTTTACCTCCCAGTTACTATAGTCTTTGTTTACCTCCCAGTTACTATAGTCTTTGTTTACCTCCCAGTTACTATAGTCTTTGTTTACCTCCCAGTTACTATAGTCTTTGTTTACCTGACAGTTCCTGTGAGTGGGTATTTCTTGTGTTCAAATTCAACTTTATTGAGGTCATAAAATACATCACATAATGGTCGAGCAGCTTTGGCCCCTACTACCCTTCTCTTGCCTGCTTAACAGTCCTTGTACTCGTGTACTCATGCTCTCATGTACTCATGCTCTCATGTACTCATGCTCTCATGTACTCATGCTCTCATGTACTCATGCTCTCATGTACTCATGCTCTCATGTACTCATGCTCTCATGTACTCATGCTCTCATGTACTCATGCTCTCATGTACTCATGCTCTCATGTACTCGTGTAGTCATGCACTCGTGTAGTCATGCACTCGTGTACTCTATACTCATGCACTCATATAGTCATGTAGTTATGTACTCGTGTGTGTAACCTGGCCTCCCTGGTAACTGCTAACCTAGTCAACCTGTCCTCGTCCCCACCCACATAGACTTGTTCGGCTGAAGGCATATTGTTAAGGTCCTCCTTAGTAAATACAGAGATAAAATATTTATTAAAAATACTACTCATCTCTTCGTCATTATTCGTTATTTGACCTGTCTCAGTTTTTAATGGACCTATCCTTTCCCAAGTCTTAGTTCGATATTACTGAAAAAACCCTTTAGGATTTGTCTTCGCTTGCTCTGCTATGCGAAGTTCATAGTTTCTTTTTGCTTTCCTTATCTCTTTTTTAACATTTCTAACCAGTTGTAAGAATTGATGTTCTAAACTACCTTCCCCATTTTTAATCCTTTTGTACCACGCTCTCTTTTTACCAATAAGGTTCTTCAGATCATTTGTTATCCACTTTGGGTCATTAGTATTCGATCTATTCATTGTGAATGGTATACTACGTTCCTGTGCTTTGCTTTGAATATTTTTAAATAAGTTATATTTTGAATCCACATCGAAATCCTCTTTTACATCACCTGTCGCTGAGTTCATGTCTCGCTCCAAAACCGGCCTACCCTTCCTCCCCCCCCCTCCCAATGCCCAAAAGTTTCCAATCTATTTGACCCAAAAAAATTCTTAGGCTATTAAAATCAGCTTTTCGAAAATCTGTCATTCTAACAATTTTCTACTTCTGATCTATTTCATTCTATGCTAAATCTGGTTTCTTTGTGATCACTGTGCCCTAGCTCACTCCCTATTTCCATGTCATTAATTTGTGTTTCCCTGTTAGTTAACACTAAATCTAAAATATTATTTTCCCATGTTGGTTCCTTAATGTGTTGCGTAAGAAAGCAATCATCAATTAATTCTTGAAAATCTTCTGCTTCATTATTCCCTGTTTTGTTCACCCCGTTTATTCCACTAAAATTAAAGTCACCCATGACATAAATACTGTTAGATCTAGATGCCCTAGATATTTCATCCCATAGATGCTTTGCTTCCATTCTGTCTAAATTTGGTGGCCTATATATAACTCCTATTATAATATTATTTGCTCTTTCGTTTAATTCTATCCAAATAGTTTCTGTGTGTGGCTCAGTTTTGATTCCCTCCTTGAGACTACATTTCAAATTGTCCCTAACATATATGGCTACTCCACCTCCTCGTCTAATATATCTGTGTGAAATAGTTTAAATTCATTTATTTGATATTCAGCTAATAGTTCTCTATTTTCTACATTCATCCACGTTTCGGTAAGTGCAATAATATCTATTTTTTTCTGTACAGACAAGAGCATCGTTTATTTTGCTTCTTAGACTTCAACTGTTGGTATAATATACCCTAAGTGTATTGTTATTTTGAGGCCCTTCTCTTTCCCCTGATCATTTTGCCAATTTCTTTCCCCACAAATACTTTTATTACCTCCTTCCACATCAATTCCCATACCACTATCTACTAACAGTTTAAACCCAAACAAACGCCTCCAACCACTCGTTCCAAAACTGTGCCCAATTGTTTCCGCCGCCACTCGTAATCGAAACCAGATCCTCAGGACTTTGAATCCGAAGCGCTGTCCACTCAGCTGTCAGGGGCCCCAAGGTGCATAGTGCTCCTGGCTTTCTGGGTTCGAAGCCTTCTGAGGTGTGGAGTTTTCAGTTGCATATTGGCTTGGGGACCATTCAAGCTTGTTCGTATTTGTGTTACTCATGTGTGTTGTGTTGCCCCCCCCCCAGTGTAGGGGGGTGTCGGGATTGGACTAGCCTAGGGGGGTCTGGATTGGACTAGCCTAAGGGGGGTCTGGATTGGACTAGCCTAAGGGGGGGTCTGGATTGGACTAGCCTAAGGGGGGTCTGGATTGGACTAGCCTAGGGGGGATATGGATTGGACTAGCCTAGGGGGGGTCTGGATTGGACTAGCCTAGGGGGACTTCTGGATTGGACTAGCCTAGGGGGGTCTGGATTGGACTAGCCTAAGGGGGGGTCTGGATTGGACTAGCCTAAGGGGGAGTCTGGATTGGACTAGCCTAAGGGGGGTCTGGATTGGACTAGCCTAGGGGGGGATATGGATTGGACTAGCCTAGGGGGGGTCTGGATTGGACTAGCCTAGGGGGACTTCTGGATTGGACTAGCCTAGGGGGGGTCTGGATTGGACAAGCCTAGGAGGGGGGTCTGGATTGGACTAGCCTAGGGGGGGTCTGGATTGGACTAGCCTAGGGGTGGATCTGGATTGGACTAGCCTAGGGGGGGGTCTGGATTGGACTAGCCTAGGGGGGTCTGGATTGGACTAGCCTAGGGGAGGGTCTGGTTTGGACTAGCCTAGGGGGGGGTCTGGATTGGACTAGCCTAGGGGGGTCTGGATTGGACTAGCCTATGGGTGGATCTGGATTGGACTAGCCTAGGGGGGTCTGGTTTGGACTAGCCTAGGGGGGGTCTGGATTGGACTAGCCTAGGGGGGGGTCTGGATTGGACTAGCCTAGGGGGGGGTCTGGATTGGACTAGCCTAGGGGGGGGTCTGGATTGGACTAGCCTAGGGGGGGGACGGTAATAAGACTAAGGGCTGGATGAACAAATGCCAGACAGTGCTAGACCAACACATGAACACTTCACAGGTATATCACAGGAACCACTAAGTGACCTATGAACGAAACATTGAGGCAATGCCACCGGATCGCACCCGCGTCCCCTCCAAGATTCACGCGCTACCGACTGAACCATGATGAGCGCCTGATGGTTAAGTCGGTCATGCTTGTGCCTAGTGAAGCCTAGAGAGGAGAGTTCGAACCCCGAGTACCACGAGACGCTCTACCCACGAGGGTAACACACTGGAGCCAACAAGAACAACAAATAACAAACACGTCAAGCAAACACTTGACGTAACATCGCCGCGATAACGGCGTTATTCCAACGTAAAAATAACGTTGCGGTAACCTTATGTGTGTCGGGTAAACCAACTTGGATCAGCAGTAATGAGAAAGTTATCAAGATCAGCAGCTGGCTGGTGGAATTGACGGCCCCGCAGACGGTCGCCCCTGTCTGATTACTGTCTAATTCCTTGGGTAAGACTCGGGGCGTCCTGGGAGCAATCAGGGCAGAGGGGAAGGGTAGGGGTGGACGGTCCCTAGGGGAGCTTCCCCCAAGGGGAGAGACTAAGGGGAGGAAGCTTCCTGGGCTGATTCATATGATAACAAAGGGAATAAGGAAGTGGTTATTGAATGTAAGACTAAGAGGGAGGGTTGAGGGAAGGTGCTGAGTTGCCAAGAGAAGTGATGAAGGATAGGTAGGGAGAGAGGGAGGGATAGGTAGGGAGGCAGGCATGCACACTCCTACATCCCATATTATACGTCCATTCCCATACATACGTCTCTTTCATACATACGTCCATGCATCTTTTTCAAGCTTACGCAACTCCACTCCTATACGACGTAAAAATGTAAGGAATGTAAGGAATCCTTCAGAATCTTGTAAACTACATACGTAAGACCAATCCTGGAGTATGCGGCCCCAGCATGGAGCCCATACCTTGTCAAGCACAAGACGAAGCTGGAAAAGTTCAGAAGTATGTCACTAGGCTAGTCCCAGAACTAAGAGGCATGAGTTACGAGGAAAAGCTGCGGGAACTGCACCTCACGTCGCTGGAAGACAGAAGAGCTCTTTAAGATATGATCACCACATACAAGATTCTCAGGGGGGAACTGACAGGATAGACAAGGATGGATTATTTAACACGGGGGGTATACGAACAAGGGGACACAGGTGGAAACTGAGTACCCACATGAGCCACAGAGACGTTAGAAGGAACTTTTTCAGTGTCAGAGTAGTTAACGGATGGAATGCACTAGGCAGTGATGTGGTGGAGGCTGACTCCATACACAGTTTCAAGTGTAGATATGATAGAGCCCAGTAGGCTCAGGAACCTGTACACCTGTTGATTGACAGTTGAGAGGCGGGACCAAAGAGCCAGAGCTCAACCCCCGCAAGCACAACTAGGTGAGAACAAGTAGGTGAGTATACATAAGCATACTGCCACATACACTCGGTTGTCTATACATGAAGACCTCTACTCTATCATACACAAACCTTTAACTGTATTCCCCATACTGGTAACACTCTCAAACGTCACCCAAGACTCTTGGACCAGAGAGCCGCAGCTCAACCCCCGCAAGCACAACTATGTGAGTACATACACATAGGGGGCCGCGTGGCTGAGTGGGCAGCGCTCGAGGATCGTAGTACTAAGTGCCCGGGTTCGATTCGCAGCAAATAGGTACAGTTTTTTCACTCTGATGCTACTGTTCACCTAGCGGTTAATAGCTACCTGGGAGTTAGACAGCGGCTACGGGCAGCTTCCTGGGGGATGTGTGTGTGCTCACCTAGTTGTGCTTCCGAGGATTGAGCTGTGGCTCTTCCTGAGCCTACTGGGCTCTGTCATATCTACACTTGAAACTGTGTATGGAGTCAGCCTCCACCACATCACTGCCTAATGCATTCCATCTGTTAACTACTCTGACACTAAAAAAGTTCTTTCTAACGTCCCTGTGGCTCATTTGGGCATTCAGTCTCCACCTGTGTCCCCTTGTTCGTGTACCCCCCGTGTTGAATAGTTCGTCTTTGTCCACCCTATCAATTCCCCCCCCCCTACGAATTTTGAGATGGTTATCATGTCCTGATTACTTTTCTGTCTTCCAGGGACGTGAGGTTTAGCTCCCGTAGCTTTTGCTCGTAGTTCATACCTCTCAGGTCTGGGACCAGTCTGGTGGCATCTTTTCTAACTTTGTCTTGTGTTTAACTAGGTATGGACTCCAGGCTGGAGCTGCATACTCCAGGATTGGTCTGACATAAGTGGTATACAGGGTCCTGAACGATTCCTTTCACAAGTTTTTAAAGGCAGTTCTTATGTTGGCCAGTCTAGCATATGCCGCTGATGATATCCTTTTGATGTGGGCCTCTGGGGACTGGTTCGGTGTGATATCAACCCCTTGATCTTTCTCTCTATTTGACTAGCAGGGGATCACCTCCCAGATGGTACCTTGTGTTCAGCCTTCTGTTCCCTTCGCCTAATTTCATTACTTTACACTTTCCTGAGTTGAACTTTAGCAGCCATTTTCTAGCCCATTCCTCCAGTTTGTCCAGGTCGGCCTGTAGCCTCTGTCTATCTTCATCTATCTTGATTCTTCTCATATTTTTTTTACATATATTAAAGCATGGATGGAACACGAACAAGGGAACAAGGGGACACAGGTGGAGACTGAGTACCCAGATGAGCCAGAGGACAGGCGGGGAACCCAACCCGTCCTCTCGCATTTTGAAGTCAGAATCCCCAACAGAGAAAATATAATTTATAAGTCACTGTGACAAACAATCAGAACCATTTTCTATGCATGTGTCGATAGATTAGGTTTGGTTAGGGTAGGGTAGGGTAGTGTAGGTTAAGTTAGGTTCTGGCAATTCAGTGCACCATTTTCTGTCTGGTGAGTTTCAGGACTGGTGAGCCTCACTCACTCGCAGGGGGTGAATCTCCCCCCACCCATTAAACCCCCATTAACCCCCCCCCCCCGACCTCCAGTACGAGTATATTCACCGTTCACAGTCACAACATCAACCCCACCAATATATATATATATATATATATATATATATATATATATATATATATATATATATATATCTCCACGTGGGAACCACTTTGTATCGAGAGAGCATGCACAGTATTTTAGTCCGGATTCACGAAACAGTTACGCGTCCCACTTAGGAGATGTGTGTCTCTCACCTCGTTCATGA
The DNA here is from genome assembly GCF_020424385.1 of Procambarus clarkii. Lineage (NCBI taxonomy): Eukaryota > Metazoa > Arthropoda > Malacostraca > Decapoda > Cambaridae > Procambarus > Procambarus clarkii. Next base: position 11,919 of record NW_025574693.1, on the reverse strand, counting down.
TGATCTTGTGGGATTTAGTAAACAGTGTACCAGCTACGACCACCGTGGCGCTCCGGTAGCTGTGTAAACTATTTTTAAGTAACATAATATGATGCCGTGATCGGGGGGGGGGGGGAGGGAGGGTTCAGGTCTACCTCAGGTAGACAGACCTACCTCAGGTAGGTACACCTTCCTCAGGTAGGTAGACTTACCTCAGGTAGGCAGACCTTCCTCAGGTAGGTAGACCTTCCTCAGGTAGGTAGACCTTCCTCAGGTAGGTAGACCTTCCTCAGGTAGGTAGACCTTCCTCAGGTAGGTAGACCTACCTCAGGTAGGTAGACCTTCCTCAGGTAGGTAGACCTTCCTCAGGTAGGTAGACCTTCCTCAGGTAGGTAGACCTTCCTCAGGTAGGTAGACCTACCTCAGGTAGGTAGACCTTCCTCAGGTAGGTAGACCTACCTCGGGTAGGTAGACCATCCTCAGGTAGGTAGACCTTCCTCATGTAGGTAGACCTTCCTCAGGTAGGTAGACCTTCCTCAGGTAGGTAGACCATCCTCAGGTAGGTAGACCTTCCTCAGGTAGGTAGACCTTCCTCAGGTAGGTAGACCTACCTCAGGTAGGTAGACCTTCCTCAGGTAGGTAGACCTTCCTCAGGTAGGTAGACCTTCCTCAGGTAGGTAGACCTTCCTCAGGTAGGTAGACCTACCTCAGGTAGGTAGACCTTCCTCAGGTAGGTAGACCTACCTCGGGTAGGTAGACCATCCTCAGGTAGGTAGACCTTCCTCATGTAGGTAGACCTTCCTCAGGTAGGTAGACCTTCCTCAGGTAGGTAGACCATCCTTGGGTAGGTAGACCATCCTCAGGTAGGTAGACCTTCCTCGGGTAGGTAGACCTTCCTCGGGTAGGTAGACCTTCCTCGGGTAGGTAGACCTTCCTCGGGTAGGTAGACCTTCCTCGGGTAGGTAGACCTTCCTCGGGTAGGTAGACCTTCCTCGGGTAGGTAGACCATCCTCAGGTAGGTAGACCTTCCTTGGGTAGGTAGACCTTCCTCGGGTAGGTAGACCATCCTCAGGTAGGTAGACCATCCTCAGGTAGGTAGACCTTCCTTGGGTAGGTAGACCATCCTCAGGTAGATAGACTTCCTTGGGTATGTAGACCTTCCTCATGTAGGTAGACCATCCTTGGGTAGGTAGACCATCCTCAGGTAGGTAGACCTTCCTCGGGTAGGTAGACCTTCCTCGGGTAGGTAGACCTTCCTCAGGTAGGTAGACCTACCTCGGGTAGGTAGACCTTCCTCAGGTAGGTAGACCTTCCTCAGGTAGGTAGACCTACCTCAGGTAGGTAGACCTACCTCGGGTAGGTAGACCATCCTCAGGTAGGTAGACCTTCCTTGGGTAGGTAGACCATCCTCAGGTAGGTAGACCTACCTCGGGTAGGTAGACCTTCCTCGGGTAGGTAGACCTTCCTCAGGTAGGTAGACCTTCCTCGGGTACGTAGACCTACCTCAGCTGAGGTTCAGGTCTACCTGAGCGTTGGATGAATCCTGATCTCGTCCGGAGGCTGATAGACAACTTCTGGCGTGTCTCACCAAGAACTCCTCGACTTCACATGCTGGGCTTCTAGTTAATTAACCAAGTCTTCAGTGCCGAATACGAGTACCGGAGAAGATTTCTCATTCAGTGAGAGCTGAAGAAGATTTCTCATTCAGTGAGAGTTGAAGAAGATTTCTCATTCAGTGAGAGTTGAAGAAAATTTCTCATTCAGTGAGAGCTGAAGAGGGTTTCTCATTCAGTGAGTTGAAGATTTCTCATTCAGTGAGTGCTGAACAAGATTTCTCATTCAGTGAGAGTTGAAGAAAATTTCTCATTCAGTGAGAGCTGGAGAAGGTTTCTCATTCAGTGAGTTGAAGAAGATTTCTCATTTAGTGAGTGCTGAACAAGATTTCTCATTCAGTGAGAGTTGAAGATTTCTTATTCAGTGAGAGCTGAAGAAGATTTCTCATTCAGTGAGTGCTGAACAAGATTTCTCATTCAGTGAGTGCTGAACAAGATTTCTCATTCAGTGAGAGTTGAAGAAAATTTCTCATTCAGTGAGAGTTGAAGAAGTTTTCTCATTCAGTGGTTTCTATTCCTTATTGTACTCTAACACTAGTAGCTGCCACTACTCCTTCAATCATAAGTTTTCAATCATATTTCTCCTACAGAAGTTGCTATTTCTCATTGCACTAGCTAGAGGATGCAATAATCAATAATCAATACAGTCTATCTTTTTTATCTAATCTATGCAATCTATACAATAATCTATTGACTGGAAAAGGTTTTTCAATATTGAAAAATGCAAGACCTTGCATGCTGGACCTACCAATACACATCACTACTTTCATATTAACTTCCACCCAGGTAATTATAGGTTGCAAAACAAATGGGACCTTTCTTTAAAAAAATCAACCCACTAATACATGTTTGGGTTTAGCCTCACCCAAACTTTGCAAGAGGACTGGTCATGGGTTAAGGACGGAGGTAGGTTGGTCGGGGGTGGCCATAATTCAAGAGAGAACAGCGTGTCAGGGGTCTCATTCTGACCCCCACGCCTACAGCGATACCCGGTTTTCTTTCTCAAAACAAATGGGTAACTATTACATTTGTTTTTTAATATTTCACTCCGCTAGGCTCCTCTCATTAGCGGATCATCAACATGTCAATGGTAGAATATTATATTATTTTTATAAGAGGGAGACAGAGACAGAGACAGGGGGTAATAGCACAAAGGATGAGACAGATAGAGAGACAGGCAGGCAGAGACCAAGTCTTCCAGAACAAAGAGAGACAGGAAGACAGACAGAAACTCACAGACACAGAGGCAGATAAAGAGAAAGATAGAGATAGACTCAGACAGATACAGAGACAGGGAGAGATTGGAGAGAGGGAAGAAGAGACGGGGAAACAAGTGAAGAGGGGGAGAAAGAGGGAGAGATGAGAGAGGGAATCGAGGAGACTGGAAGAGATGGACAGAGAGACCCGGGTACCACCGGGTAGCCGCCATAGCAGACTTATAAACCTACGGAACCGCCTACCCTGGTTGATTAACCTGGTTGATGGGGTTCTGGGAGTTCTTCTACTCCCCAAGCCCGGCCCGAGGCCAGGCTTGACTTGTGAGAGTTTGGTCCACCAGGCTGTTGCTTGGAGCGGCCCGCAGGCCCACATACCCACCACAGCCCGGTTGGTCCGGCACTCCTTGGAGGAATAAATCTAGTTTCCTCTTGAAAATGTCCACGGTTGTTCCGGCAATATTTCTTATGCTTGCTGGGAGGACGTTGAACAACCGCGGACCTCTGATGTTTATACAGTGTTCTCTGATTGTGCCTATGGCACCTCTGCTCTTCACTGGTTCTAATCTACATTTTCTTCCATATCGTTCACTCCAGTACGTTGTTATTTTACTGTGTAGATTTGGTACTTTGCCCTCCAGTATCTTCCAGGTGTATATTATTTGGTACCCGTCGCACCCGTAAATACCGAGACATTATTTCGAATCAAAATGAAGTTGGATAAAAATGCTCATGAAAAATGGGGGGATGGGGGAATTTTGACAAGTGGCAGGCTACCTGTCCCCATAGAAACCCCCCTAGAGACTAACACCAACAAGATTTTGATATACATTTGAGTAATTTCCATCAAACTCTGGCCAAAAGTCGTGATATAAACTCGTATTTCTCATTCTGTCAAACTTCTCTCTCTCCAGGACACTCAATGCCTGTACGTCGCTTAAATAATTTATTAATTTCGGGAAACTGAAAAAAGCACGTATGAACTGAGGCTCAGTCTGTGTGTGTGTGTGCGCTTGAGTGCGTGCGTGTGTGTGTGTGTGTGTGTGCGTGTGTGTGTGTGTGTGTGTACGTGTGCGTGTGTTCCCCCGCTCTCCACTCGCTCTTCAACAATTTTCCCTTACCTTGGCTGCTGGTATTGGACCAGCGAGCAAATATTTGGCCGCCAAGCGTCTCCGGTGTTGAGCCACAAGGCTCCACCTGCACCCTTTAATATGCATTAAGCACCTGCTGAGTCACTCCCTGAAAATACAACGAAACATTTGCATGGGTTGAGGGGGGGAGGGAGAGAGAGAGAGAGAGAGAGAGAGAGAGAGAGAGAGAGAGAGAGAGAGAGAGAGAGAGAGAGAGAGAGAGAGAGAGAGAGAGAGAGAGAGAGAGAGAGAGAGAGAGAGAGAGAGAGAGAGAGAGAGAGAGAGAGAGAGAGAGAGAGAGAGAGGAAACTCTGACAATCAGGAACTAAAATACAGACACATGTACCTACAGTTTTGCGTCATATCATCCAAGACTTATTGTAAATATATATATATATATATATATATATATATATATATATATATATATATAATATTACCTATATATATACATATTTAATATATCTAGACCTGCCTATGACGGTACTCAACCACCTACCAGTCACCCTGCATGGTTGCGTGAGGAAAAGCGTTTGGCCCACAGACAGACGGTCCACCCCACACATCTTGTAAGATGAACACACACGTCGACTCCAGTACACCTCCACCTACTAGATGAACACACAAACACACAAACTCCAGTACACCTCCACCTACTAGATGAAGACACACATGGACTCCAGTACGCCTCCACCAACTAGATGAAGACACACATGGACTCCAGTACGCCTCCACCAACTAGATGAAGACACACATGGACTCCAGTACGCCTCCACCAACTAGATGAAGACACACATGGACTCCAGTACGACTCCACCAACTAGATGAAGACACACATGGACTCCAGTACGCCTCCACCAACTAGATGAAGACACACATGGACTCCAGTACGACTCCACCAACTAGATGAAGACACACATGGACTCCAGTACGCCTCCACCAACTAGATGAAGACACACATGGACTCCAGTACGACTCCACCAACTAGATGAACACACACATGGACTCCAGTACGACTCCACCAACTAGATGAACACATCTGTGTAAACATTTCTTAATTTATATTTAATTAGCTCCTAATTAGCAAATGCGAAACTCTTCATTGACCAGGAAACTGCCTCCTCCTGATCACTCAGGATAAACTAAATGGGAGGTTGAGACAAATGAGAAACTTTACCTTTCACTTACAACTTCTGGCCTCGACTTTGACCAATTTCTTTAATTTGTCTAAAATTCCTAAAAAAAATATTCCAGGATGTTATTAATATACTATATAAATTAATATGCAATTCTCATCGGAGACTCGAACTCGGGTCTCAAAAATATGAGATTAGTGCTCCATGAACTTAGCTAGGGATGAACGAAATAGGGAAAGATTTCAGAACATAAGTGGTAAATAAGTATTGGGTTATTTACATATTGTATAACAGGAAGCCTTAATACGTTTGTTGAAGGGCCTCTTGGACAGGCCTAAAGGGGGGATTCTCCCCCCTTTAGGATCCACTCTGCGCCCCCTTGAGTGTCTCCTTGTGAAATCTTTCACTCAGGATCCACCCTACGCCCCCTTGAGTGTCTGCTTGTGAAATCTTTCACTCAGGATCCACCCTACGCCCCCTTGAGTGTCTCCTTGTGAAATCTTTCACTCAGGATCCACCCTACGCCCACTTGAGTGTCTCCTTATGAAATCTTTCACTCAGGATCCACCCTACGCCCCCTTGAGTGTCTGCTTGTGAAATCTTTCACTCAGGATCCACCCTACGCCCCCTTGAGTGTCTGCTTGTGAAATCTTTCACTCAGGATCTACCCTACGCCCCCTTGAGTGTCTGCTTGTGAAATCTTTCACTCAGGATCTACCCTACGCCCCCTTGAGTGTCTCCTTGTGAAATCTTTCACTCAGGATCTACCCTACGCCCCCTTGAGTGTCTCCTTGCGAAATCTTTCACTAAGGATCCACCAGCGTCAGGCCAGGAGGACGAGGAAGTGTAATCTTCGAGGGACGTCAAGACATCAAGCTACGGACGTCACACGATATGAATATTTATGTCTACTGAAGCTGGCGGCGGAGATTGTGAAGCTCAGCTTAACACAAATTGGCACAATCGTCAAGAAATCTTTTTCTTCTTTTTCTCTGCTACTCTTTTCTCCTTGCTCCCTGCTGTCTGGTGGTTCCCTGCTGTCTGGTGGTTCCCTGCTGTCTGGTGGTTCCCTGCTGTCTGGTGGTTCCCTGCTGTCTGGTGGTTCCCTGCTGTCTGGTAGTTCCCTGCTGTCTGGTGGTTCCCTGCTGTCTGGTGGTTCCCTGCTGTCTGGTGGTTCCCTGCTGTCTCTTGTTCCCTGCTGTCTGGTGGTTCCCTGCTGTCTGGTGGTTCCCTGCTGTCTGGTGGTTCCCTGCTGTCTCCTGCTAGCACGGAATATATTTGATAAATATAAACCCAGCCGCCCCCATTATTGAGGAATGATCTACTGGTTTCGTAAATGCTCGAAGAAACCTGGTCTTGCAAACACATTATAAATGTTGATATTTATTATTTGTTTTCGCCAAGTTCTAGAGGTTATCACTGATAACTAATCAGTTAAGTGGCAGACTGTGATAATTCTTAAGTTGATTTTATATTGTGAGTTTTACAAACACACAATATTATTAGTTGTAAACATATTGTACTGTAACTTTAAGGAACGCCGCTTATGTTGAACACATTTGATTTACTGTTATTGTTGTGGGCGTTAGTGTGTGTGTGTGTGTGTGTGTGTGTGTGTGTGTGTGTGTGTGTGTGTGTGTGTGTGTGTGTGTGTGTGTGTGTGTGTGTGTGTGTGTGTACTCACCTAGTTCACCTAGTTGTACTCACCTAGTTGTGTTTGCGGGGGTTGAGCTCTGGCTCTTTGGTCCCGCCTCTCAACCGTCAATCAACAGGTGTACAGGTTCCTGAGCCTATTAGGCTCTATCATATCTACACTTGAAACTGTGTATGGAGTCAGCCTCCACCACATCACTTCCTAATGCATTCCATTTGTCAACCACTCTGACACTAAAAAAGTTCTTTCTAGTATCTCTGTGGCTCATTTGGGCACTCAGTTTCCACCTGTGTCCCCTAGTGCGTGTGCCCCTTGTGTTAAACAGCCTGTCTTTATCAACCCTGTGAATTCCCTTGAGGATCTTGAATGTGGTGATCATGTCCCCCCTAACTCTTCTGTCTTCCAACGAAGTGAGGTTTAATTCCCGTAGTCTCTCCTCGTAGCTCATACCTCTCAGCTCGGGTACTAGTCTGGTGGCAAACCTTTGAACCTTTTCCATTTTAGTCTTATGCTTGACTAGATATGGACTCCATGCTGGTGCCGCATACTCCAGGATTGGTCTGACATATGTGGTATATAATGTTCTGAAAGATTCCTTACACAAGTTTCTAAAGGCCGTTCTTATGTTAACCAACCTGGCATATGCTGCTGCTGTTATCCTCTTGATATGAGCATCAGGGGACAGGTCTGGCGTGATATCAACCCCCAGGTCTTTCTCTCTCTCGGACTCTTGAAGTATTTCATCTCCCAAGTGATACCTTGTATCTGGTCTCCTGCTTCCTACCCCTATCTTCATTACATTACATTTGCTTGGATTAAACTCTAACAGCCATTTGTTCGACCATTCCTGCAGCTTGTCCAGGTCTTCTTGAAGCCTCAAGCTGTCCTCCTCTGTCTTAATCCTTCAAATATTCAATATATAGAATACACATATTCAACTAGGTGAATATGTGTATTCACCTAGTTGTGTTTGCAGGGCTTGAGCTCTACTCTTTCGGCCCGCCTCTCAACTGTCAATCAACTGTATACTGTTTTTTCCCCCACAGCACACACACACACACACACACACACACACACACACACACACACACACACACACACACCAGGAAGCTGTGGTGTGTGTGTGTGTGTGTTAGACACCTAGGCCCATGACAGCTGTCTAACTCCCAGGTACCTATTTACTGCTAGGTAACAGGGGGCAATCAGGGTGAAAGAAACTTTGCTCATTTCTTTCTGCCAGGTGCGGGAATCGAACCCGCGCCACAGAATTGTCATATGTCATAATCTATACATGACATACTCTAGAATATGACGGAATGTCATATTCTATACATGCATTCGCACCTTTCAGCTTCTTGCAGACGAAGCAAAGACGAATATGAGTACACACTAGAAGTTGAAGGGACGACGACGTTTCGACTTGAGAATGGTCCAGGACGGACCGAAACGTCGTCGTCCCTTCAACTTCTAGTGTGTGGTCTGGTCAACATACTTCAGCCACGTTATTGTGACTCAATCGCAACTTGCAACTAGCAACTGTACTAGCAACTTGCACTGCAACTGTCTTACCCAACTTGCGCATCATTATTTCTCAGCCCTACCTTGGCATTACCTGTAGATAGTTTCGATAGTTATCCCAGAAGTCTGGCCCGGGTCCAGCCTGGGTCCATATGTGGGTTTGGCCATGGTGTTGTTGACTCGTGGAACAGATTACTTGGTAACGTGATGAATTGGGAACTATGAGTTGTTTCAAGCGTAGGTTAGACATATATATATATATATATATATATGTCATATATATATATATATATATATGAGTGAGTTTGGGTGGATATAAATAGAAGGTGTCTCGTATGGACCAGTAGGAGCTGCCTCGTATGGACCAGTAGGAGCTGCCTCGTATGGACCAGTAGGAGCTGCCTCGTATGGACCAGTAGGAGCTGCCTCGTATGGACCAGTAGGAGCTGCCTCGTATGGACCAGTAGGAGCTGCCTCGTATGGACCAGTAGGAGCTGCCTCGTATGGACCAATAGGAGCTGCCTCGTATGGACCAGTAGGAGCTGCCTCGTATGGACCAATAGGAGCTGCCTCGTATGGACCAATAGGAGCTGCCTCGTATGGACCAATAAGAGCTGCCTCGTATGGACCAATAGGAGCTGCCTCGTATGGACCAATAGGAGCTGCCTCGTATGGACCAATAGGAGCTGCCTCGAATGGACAAATAAGAGCAGCCTCGTATGGACCAATAGGAGCTGCCTCGTATGGACCAATAGCAGCTGGCTCTTATGGACCAATAGCAGCTGCCTCGTATGGACCAATAGCAGCTGCCTCGTATGGACCAATAGGAGCTGCCTCGGATGGACCAGTAGGAGCTGCCTCGTATGGACCAATAGGAGCTGCCTCGTATGGACCAATAGGAGCTGCCTCGTATGGACCAATAGGAGCTGCCTCGTATGGACCAATAGGAGCTGCCTCGTATGGACCAATAGGAGCTGCCTCGTATGGACCAATAGGAGCTGCCTCGTATGAACCAATAGGAGCTGCCTCGAATGGAGAAATAGGAGCAGCCTCGTATGGACCAATAGGAGCTGCCTCGAATGGACAAATAGGAGCAGCCTCGTATGGACCAATAGGAGCAGCCTCGTATGGACCAATAGGAGCAGCCTCGTATGGACCAATAGGAGCAGCCTCGTATGGACCAATAGGAGCTGCCTCGTATGGACCAATAGGAGCTGCCTCGTATGGACCAATAGGAGCTGCCTCGTATGGACCAATAGGAGCTGCCTCGTATGAACCAATAGGAGCTGCCTCGAATGGACAAATAGGAGCAGCCTCGTATGGACCAATAGGAGCTGCCTCGAATGGACAAATAGGAGCAGCCTCGTATGGACCAATAGGAGCAGCCTCGTATGGACCAATAGGAGCAGCCTCGTATGGACCAATAGGAGCAGCCTCGTATGGACCAATAGGAGCAGCCTCGTATGGACCAATAGGAGCAGCCTCGTATGGACCAATAGGAGCTGCCTCGTATGGACCAATAGGAGCTGCCTCGTATGGGCCAATAGGAGCTGCCTCGTATGGACCAATAGGAGCTGCCTCGTATGGACCAATAGGAGCTGCCTCGTATGGACCAATAGGAGATGCCTCGTATGGACCAATAGGAGCTGCCTCGTATGGACCAATAGGAGCTGCCTCGTATGGACCAATAGCAGCTGCCTCGTATGGACCAATAGCAGCTGCCTCGTATGGACCAATAGCAGCTGCCTCGTATGGACCAATAGCAGCTGCCTCGTATGGACCAATAGCAGCTGTCTCGTATGGACCAATAGGAGCTGCCTCGTATGGACCAATAGGAGCTGCCTCGTATGGACCAATAGGAGCTGCCTCGTATGGACCAATAGCAGCTGCCTCGTATGGACCAATAGCAGCTGCCTCGTATGGACCAATAGCAGCTGCCTCGTATGGACCAATAGCAGCTGCCTCGTATGGACCAATAGCAGCTGTCTCGTATGGACCAATAGGAGCTGCCTCGTATGGACCAATAGCAGCTGCCTCGTATGGACCAATAGCAGCTGCCTCGTATGGACCAATAGCAGCTGCCTCGTATGGACCAATAGGAGCTGCCTCGTATGGACCAATAGGAGCTGCCTCGTATGGACCAATAGGAGCTGTCTCGTATGGACCAATAGGAGCTGCCTCGTATGGACCAATAGGAGCTGGGACCAATAGGAGCTGCCTCGTATGGACCAATAGGAGCTGCCTCGTATGGACCAATAGGAGCTGCCTCGTATGGACCAATAGGAGCTGCCTCGTATGGACCAATAGGAGCTGCCTCGTATAGGTCAATTATCCTGCAATATCCATTATTTTGTATCATCTTACGTTCCTTAGTGACTGTGTGGGGTCCTGGGTCTAAGCTTGGCCCTATCACAACATAACCTGACGCAGGCAAACATGGGTAGTCCCCCCCCCCACACCCCACACCCCGTGCTGGCGCAGCACCAGAGTAACCAAAGCTGTTTGGCAGCTTTTACCAGCCGCCCCCCCCCCCAAGCTGGTAATTACCAGCTTAAGCTGGTGGTGAGTCGCCTGCTGGAGGCCTGGTGATGGATGATGGTGAGGGGGTCTCTGCCCCCCTTGCTCAAGCCTGTCCCCGCTATATTAAGCTGTCTCCCTGTCCCCAGCTCCTATGATGTCCCCATATGACAGCTCTTTAGTCTTACTGGTATATCTCTTTTCCCTAGAATTATATCTCTCTCTTTTCCTCTCTCTCTTTCCCTCTCTCTCTCTCTCTCTCTCTCTCTCCTCTCTCTCTCTCTCTCTCTCCTCTCTCTCTCTCTCTCTCTCTCTCTCTCTCTCTCTCTCTCTCTCTCTCTCTCTCTCTCTCTCTCTCTCTCTCAATCTCTCTCTCTCTCTCTCTCTCTCTCTCTCTCTCTCTCTCTCTCTCTCTCTCTCTCTCTCTCTCTCTCTCTCTCTCTCTCTCTCTCTCTCTCTCTCTCTCTCTCTCTCTCTCTCTCTCTCTCTCTCTCTCTCTCTCTCTCTCTCTCTCTCTCTCTCTCTCTCTCTCTCTCTCTCTCTCTCAGTTCCAGGATGAAGCTGAAGGCAGATCATCTTTCTTTAATACTTCATATTCTGCACGCGATCACTTATGCTATATGCATCCTGCGTGTCTCAGTCTGGCCCATTGTGGCTAGTTGATGTGTGTGTGTGGTGTGTGTGTGTGTGTGTGTGTGTGTGTGTGTGTGTGTGTGTGTGTGTGTGTGTGTGTGTGTGTGTGTGTGTGTACTCACCTAGTTGTGTTTGCGGGGGTTGAGCTCTGGCTCTTTGGTCCCGCCTCTCAACCGTCAATCAACAGGTGTACAGATTCATGAGCCTATCGGGCTCTGTCATATCTACACTTGAAACTGTGTATGGAGTCAGCCTCCACCACATCACTTCCTAATGCATTCCATTTGTCAACCACTCTGACACTAAAAAAGTTCTTTCTAATATCTCTGTGGCTCATTTGGGCACTCAGTTTCCACCTGTGTCCCCTTGTGCGTGTTCCCCTTGTGTTAAATAGACTGTCTTTATCTACCCTATCAATCCCCTTCAGAATCTTGAATGTGGTCATCATGTCCCCCCTAACTCTTCTGTCTTCCAGCGAAAGTGAGGTTTAATTCCCGTAGTCTCTCCTCGTAGCTCATACCTCTC
>NW_025574691.1:12500-15234 GCF_020424385.1 Procambarus clarkii | reverse complement strand
ACAAGCAGGATAGATGTATCCTCGCAGCAAGGAAAGATTGTGCAAGAGGACCATGGAGGAGACAGTTGGAAGCCAACGACAGCCCCTATGATCAATGTGTGGGAGAAAGTAAAGGCGAGTTTGGGGAAAGTAAATCATGCAGTGGAAAAACTGAAACCTTGTGACGACAAGGTTCAGGACAATATGGTCCACCTCTGAGGATGGTAATCAAATTTTGGAGTATCTAAAAAAACTAGATAAGAGGATTGAGGCATTGGAAAAATTGGCTATGGAAGGTAGACGGGGTGAAGATGGTGGTGAAACAGGACGTGTAATTGAAAGTAAAACGTTTTGTAAGAGAGCAGCTGCTGGCTTGTCGGGAAGAGGGGCTAGGCAGTCTGCGTCCGGGTTTATATAACCTCGGCTCGTTGCACGCGCAGCTTGGGGCGGTTAAAGTCAGCTTCCAGACATACGTTCTCTTCCCTCAGAAAACCCACCGTTTTTGGGAAAAACAGTGTTCTTTCTAGTAGTGTTCGCGGTGTTCACCTCCTGTTGTGACAAATGGTGAAAGAACGGTTAAGTAAAACGGGTTACAGAAATAACAAAGAAAAAATAGATATGAATAATATTACCTTCGATGTTAGTAGTAGTTGTGAAGTGAGGAGAAAGAAAAAATGTTAAGGTGTTGGAAGGAAGTTTCTAAGGTATTTCTGACCAGGGGGAAAAAGACACAGGCCGATTGGGGCTTAAATTTTATTAGTAAATTAAATTCTGCAGAACATGTAAATAATAAAAGTAGGAATTAACAATGTAACATGTCCATGTCTGAGGACTAATTAACTTAAAATGTACCCCCGTAGTAGTAAGCATAGCCTAGTGACATGGCAAACACGTTCTGCAGAAACCTAATGGCTGATGAAATGTAATTAGAACTAGGTATAACAGTCAGGACACAAAGGGGAAATAAAGTGTATGGACACAACACTTAACGGAGCCCGACCAAGACATAATGAGAAATCCTAGAATTAACAGGCGGGCAGAAAATACCTAGTGACTGGGGAAAACTTATATGACAAATGGGAGAAGTTTTTCCCAGGGCCTGAGGCCGGCCGCCAAGGAATAAGGAGAAGGGTTTCCTGACTCTTACTAGCACCTAGACTGGGCAAAGGATTAGCTGCAGGCAGCGGGACACTTGGGGACCGGCGCTGCACCCCCCTCCCCATTTGCGGTGGGGAAGACAGAGGGACACTGGCACAAATTAAAGCATGACTGGGAACTGTCACTTGCATGAATGGGAGGCGGGTGGGAGTTTCGAGTACTACGACGGCGGGTGGAGTGAGGGGCTAGAGCCCCAATTGATTGATGAAGATTAAGCCACCCAAAAGGTGACACGGGCATGAATAGCCCATAAGTGGTGGCCCTTTTGAGCCATTACCAGTATCAAGAGCTGATACTGGAGATCAGTGAAGGTGGGAATGCACCCTGCATGACGGGAGATGTCTCTCTTGTGAATGTATTAAGATGAAGATGAAGCCACCCAAAAGGTGGCACGGGCATGAATAGCCCGTACATGGTGGCCCCTTTTCAATTCAAAGGGCCAATTCAATTCAATTCAAACCTTAGAAATCTAATACTAGATAACATACTGAACAAAAACCATCTAATTATCGCAGGGGACTTTAATATGACCTCTGCGAGCCTGAACACCCTACTGCTGTTAGCTTCCTCAACTGTATGAATTCCTGCTTCCTCATACCCTTAATCACTAGACCAACTAGAATCACTGATAGTACTGCTACGACTCTAGATCACATCTGGACCTACATAACCTCTCCGCTTACTTCAGGTATAATCACCGATAGCACTACAGACCACTACCCCACATTTCTCTTAACTAACATTATCAAACCACCTCCTGAGTCAAGGGAGTTAAGCTTTAGGCTGCACAATGAAACTGCTATAAACAATTTTATAACTGCTGCTGATAATGTCAACTGGGAGTCCGAGTTAGGTAACATAGGGGACATCAACCTAGCAGTGCAATCTTTTCTTCAAAAAACTCTTAGCCTTTATAACACCCACTGTCCTATGCTTACGAAACAAGTCACAAACAAAAGGCTTAACAATCCTTGGCTTACAAAGGGAATACTTAAATCCATTAACAAAAAACACGACCTTGAGAAGAAGTATAGGTTAGGAACCGTCTCCAAAGAATTGTCAAAAAGTTACTCGTTATTGCTATCTAAAATAATTAGACGAGCCAAAACTAAATACTTTGAAGATAAATTTACCCAAATAAAGAGCAACATTAAAAAAACTTGGAGCACAATTTCACAAATATTGGGATCAAAGAAGATTTTAAATAACAAACCAACACTCCTGTCCAATAACGTTGGTCAGCTTTCAGCCTCTGATTCTGCTATTGAGTTCAATAGGTTCTTCTCTTCCATTGGGTCATCCCTTGCAAATGATATTCCATCTTCCAGTACTAATGTTAAGGACTATCTTACAGGTAACTATATCCACAGTCTCTGTACCTAAAGCCTACTAATTCCACTGATGTCAATGAGATAATCCTTTCCCTTAAAACCAAGTCTAGTGCCCTCAAGGATATACCAACTTTAATTTACAAAAAAGCCTCCAGATCTTTAGCCCCTGCTATTGCATTGCTCTTCAACAAGTCACTTGAACTCCAAACCTTTCCAGACATTCTAAAAAAAGCAAGAGTAACCCCTGTCCACAAATGTGGTGATCT
>NW_025574691.1:0-7500 GCF_020424385.1 Procambarus clarkii | reverse complement strand
ATAGCCTCGGCTATCACCTCATTATGTCCGGTCGTGATGGTCAAGTGGATTAAGGCGTCTTGTACATACCAGTTGCGTTGCTCCTGGGAGTATAGGTTCGAGTCACTTCTGGGGTGTGAGTTTTCAGTTGCATATTGTCCTGGGGACCATTCAGGCTTGTTCGCATTTGTGTTCCTCATGTGTGCCCCAAAGAATGAGGTGATTTGGTAAAATGCTATGCCCAAGATTACTATCCGAGTGCCGGCGGTGGGGTGGTTCAAATAGCCTCGGCTATCACCTCATTATGTCCGGTCGTGATGGTCAAGTGGATTAAGGCGTCTTGTACATACCAGTTGCGTTGCTCCTGGGAGTATAGGTTCGAGTCACTTCTGGGGTGTGAGTTTTCAGTTATATATATATATATATGCAAACAAGCCTGAATGGTCCCCAGGACTATATACAACTGAAAACTCACACCCCAGAAGTGACTCGAACCCATACTGCCAGGAGCAACGCAACTGGTATGTACAGGGACGCCTTAATCCGCTTGACCATCACGACCGGACATAAGGAAGTGATAGCCGAAGCTATTTGAACCACTTCCCCGCCGGCACTCGGATGGTAATCTTGGGCATAGCATTTTATCAAATCACCTCATTCTTTGGGGCACACGTGAGGAACACAAATGAAAACAAGCCTGAATGGTCCCCCGGACTATATACAACTGAAAACTCACACCCCAGAAGTGACTCGAACCCATACTGCCAGGAGCAACGCAACTGGTATGTACAGAGACGCCTTAATCCGCTTGAGCATCACGACCGGACATAAGGAAGTGATAGCCGAAGCTATTTGAACCACTTCCCCGCCGGCACTCGGATGGTAATCTTGGGCATAGCATTTTATCAAATCACCTCATTCTTTGGGGCACACGTGAGGAACACAAATGCAAACAAGCCTGAATGGTCCCCAGGACTATATACAACTGAAAACTCACACCCCAGAAGTGACTCGAACCCATACTGCCAGGAGCAACGCAACTGGTATGTACAGGGACGCCTTAATCCGCTTGACCATCACGACCGGACATAAGGAAGTGATAGCCGAAGCTATTTGAACCACTTCCCCGCCAGCACTCGGATGGTAATCTTGGGCATAGCATTTTATCAAATCACCTCATTCTTTGGGGCACACGTGAGGAACACAAATGCAAACAAGCCTGAATGGTTCCCAGGACTATATACAACTGAAAACTCACACCCCAGAAGTGACTCGAACCCATACTGCCAGGAGCAACGCAACTGGTATGTACAGGGACGCCTTAATCCGCTTGACCATCACGACCAGACATAAGGAAGTAATAGCCGAAGCTATTTGAACCACTTCCCCGCCGGCACTCGGATGGTAATCTTGGGCATAGCATTTTATCAAATCACCTCATTCTTTGGGGCAAACGTGAGGAACACAAATGCAAACAAGCCTGAATGGTCCATAGGACTATATACAACTGAAAACTCACACCCCAGAAGTGACTCAAACCCATACTGCCAGGAGCAACGCAATTGGTATGTACAGGGACGCCTAAATCCGCTTGACCATCACGACCGGACATAAGGAAGTGATTGCCGAAGCTATTTGAACCACTTCCCTGCCGGCACTCGGATGGTAATCTTGGGCATAGCATTTTATCAAATCACCTCATTCTTTGGGGCACACGTGAGGAACACAAATGCAAACAAGCCTGAATGGTCCCTAGGACTATATACAACTGAAAACTCACACCCCAGAAGTGACTCGAACCCATACTGCCAGGAGCAACGCAACTGGTATGTACAGGGACGCCTTAATCCGCTTGACCATCACGACCGGACATAAGGAAGTGATAGCCGAAGCTATTTGAACCATTTCCCCGCCGGCACTCGGATGGTAATCTTGGGCATAGCATTTTATCAAATTACCTCATTCTTTGGGGCACACGTGAGGAACACAAATGCAAACAAGCCTGAATGGTCCCCAGGACTATATACAACTGAAAACTCACACCCCAGAAGTGACTCGAACCCATACTGCCAGGAGCAACGCAACTGGTATGTACAGGGACGCCTTAATCCGCTTGACCATCACGACCGGACATAAGGAAGTGATAGCCGAAGCTATTTGAACCACTTCCCCGCCGGCACTCGGATGGTAATCTTGGGCATAGTATTTCATCAAATCACCTCATTCTTTGGGGCACATGTGGGGAACACAAATGCAAACAAGCCTGAATGGTCCCCAGGACTATATACAACTGAAAACTCACTCCCCAGAAGTGACTCGAACCCATACTGCCAGGAGCAACACAACTGGTATGTACCGGGACGCCTTAATCAGCTTGACCATCACGACCGGACATAAGGAAGTGATAGCCGAAGCTATTTGAACCACTTCCCCGCCGGCACTCGGATGGTAATCTTGGGCATAGAATTTTATCAAATCGCGTCATTCTTTGGGGCACACGTGAGGAACACAAATGCAAACAAGCCTGAATGGTCCCCAGGACTATATACAACTGAAAACTCACACCCCAGAAGTGATTCGAACCCATACTGCCAGGAGCAACGCAACTGGTATGTACAGGGACGCCTTAATCCGCTTGACCATCTTGACCGGACATAAGGAAGTGATAGCCGAAGCTATTTGAACCACTTCCCCGCCGGCACTCAGATGGTAATCTTGGGCATAGCATTTTATCAAATCACCTCATTCTTTGGGGCACACGTTAGGAACACAAATGCAAACAAGCCTGAATGGTCCCCAGGACTATATACAACTGAAAACTCACACCCCAGAAGTGACTCGAACCCATACTGCCAGGAGCAACGCAACTGGTATGTACAGGGACGCCTTAATCCGCGTGACCATCACGACCGGACATAAGGAAGTGATAGCCGAAGCTATTTGAACCACTTCCCCGCCGGCACTCGGATGGTAATCTTGGGCATAGCATTTTATCAAATCACCTCATTCTTTGGGGCACACGTGAGGAACACAAATGCAAACAAGCCTGAATGGTCCCCAGGACTATATACAGCTGAAAACTCACACCCCAGAAGTGACTCGAACCCATACTGCCAGGAGCAACGCAACTGGTATGTACAGGGACGCCTTAATCCGCTTGACCATCACGACCGGACATAAGGAAGTGATATCCGAAGCTATTTGAACCACTTCCCCGCCGGCACTCGGATGGTAATCTTGGGCATAGCATTTTATCAAATCACCTCATTCTTTGGGGCACACATGAGGAACACAAATGCAAACAAGCCTGAATGGTCCCCAGGACTATATACAACTGAAAACTCACACCCCAGAAGTGACTCGAACCCATACTGCCAGGAGCAACGCAACTGGTATGTACAGGGACGCCTTAATCCGCTTGACCATCACGACCGGACATAAGGAAGTGATAGCCGAAACTATTTGAACCACTTCCCCGCCGGCACTCGGATGGTAATCTTGGGCATAGCATTTTATCAAATCACCTCATTCTTTGGGGCACACGTGAGGAACACAAATGCAAACAAGCCTGAATGGTCCCCAGGACTATATACAACTGAAAACTCACACCTCAGAAGTGACTCGAACCCATACTGCCAGGAGCAACGCAACTGGTATGTACAGGGACGCCTTAATCCGCTTGACCATCACAACTGGACATAAGGAAGTGATAGCCGAAGCTATTTGAACCACTTCCCCGCCAGCACTCGGATGGTAATCTTGGGCATAGCATTTTATCAAATCACCTCATTCTTTGGGGCACACGTGAGGAACACAAATGCAAACAAGCCTGAATGATCCCCAGGACTATATACAACTGAAAACTCACACCCCAGAAGTGACTCGAACCCATACTGCCAGGAGCAACGCAACTGGTATGTACAGGGACGCCTTAATCCGCTTGACCATCACGACCGGACATAAGGAAGTGATATCCGAAGCTATTTGAACCACTTCCCCGCCGGCACTCGGATGGTAATCTTGGGCATAGCATTTTATCAAATCACCTCATTCTTTGGGGCACACATGAGGAACACAAATGCAAACAAGCCTGAATGGTCCCCAGGACTATATACAACTGAAAACTCACACCCCAGAAGTGACTCGAACCCATACTGCCAGGAGCAACGCAACTGGTATGTACAGGGACGCCTTAATCCGCTTGACCATCACGACCGGACATAAGGAAGTGATAGCCGAAACTATTTGAACCACTTCCCCGCCGGCACTCGGATGGTAATCTTGGGCATAGCATTTTATCAAATCACCTCATTCTTTGGGGCACACGTGAGGAACACAAATGCAAACAAGCCTGAATGGTCCCCAGGACTATATACAACTGAAAACTCACACCTCAGAAGTGACTCGAACCCATACTGCCAGGAGCAACGCAACTGGTATGTACAGGGACGCCTTAATCCGCTTGACCATCACGACCGGACATAAGGAAGTGATAGCCGAAGCTATTTGAACCACTTCCCCATACAACTGAAAACTCACACCCCAGAAGTGACTCGAACCCATACTGCCAGGAGCAACGCAACTGGTATGTACAGGGACGCCTTAATCCGCTTGACCATCACAACTGGACATAAGGAAGTGATAGCCGAAGCTATTTGAACCACTTCCCCGCCGGCACTCGGATGGTAATCTTGGGCATAGCATTTTATCAAATCACCTCATTCTTTGGGGCACACGTGAGGAACACAAATGCAAACAAGCCTGAATGATCCCCAGGACTATATACAACTGAAAACTCACACCCCAGAAGTGACTCGAACCCATACTGCCAGGAGCAACGCAACTGGTATGTACAGGGACGCCTTAATCCGCTTGACCATCATGACCGGACATAAGGAAGTGATAGCCGAAGCTATTTGAACCACTTCCCCGCCGGCACTCGGATGGTAATCTTGGGCATAGCATTTTATCAAATCACCTCATTCTTTGGGGCACACGTGAGGAACACAAATGCAAACAAGCCTGAATGGTCCCCAGGACTATATACAACTGAAAACTCACACCCCAGAAGTGACTCGAACCCATACTGCCAGGAGCAACGCAACTGGTATGTACAGGGACGCCTTAATCCGCTTGACCATCACGACCGGACATAAGGAAGTGATAGCCGAAGCTATTTGAACCACTTCCCCGCCAGCACTCGGATGGTAATCTTGGGCATAGCATTTTATCAAATCACCTCATTCTTTGGGGCACACGTGAGGAACACAAATGCAAACAAGCCTGAATGGTTCCCAGGACTATATACAACTGAAAACTCACACCCCAGAAGTGACTCGAACCCATACTGCCAGGAGCAACGCAACTGGTATGTACAGGGACGCCTTAATCCGCTTGACCATCACGACCGGACATAAGGAAGTGATAGCCGAAGCTATTTGAACCACTTCCCCGCCGGCACTCGGATGGTAATCTTGGGCATAGCATTTTATCAAATCACCTCATTCTTTGGGGCACACGTGAGGAACACAAATGCAAACAAGCCTGAATGGTCCCCAGGTCTATATACAACTGAAAACTCACACCCCAGAAGTGAGTCGAACCCATACTGCCAGGAGCAACGCAACTGGTATGTACAGGGACGCCTTAATCCGCTTGACCATCACGACCGGACATAAGGAAGTGATTGCCGAAGCTATTTGAACCACTTCCCTGCCGGCACTCGGATGGTAATCTTGGGCATAGCATTTTATCAAATCACCTCATTCTTTGGGGCACACGTGAGGAACACAAATGCAAACAAGCTTGAATGGTCCCTAGGACTATATACAACTGAAAAGTCACACCCCAGAAGTGACTCGAACCCATACTGCCAGGAGCAACGCAACTGGTATGTACAGGGACGCCTTAATCCGCTTGACCATCACGACCGGACATAAGGAAGTGATAGCCGAAGCTATTTGAACCACTTCCCCGCCGGCACTCGGATGGTAATCTTGGGCATAGTATTTCATCAAATCACCTCATTCTTTGGGGCACATGTGAGGAACACAAATGCAAACAAGCCTGAATGGTCCCCAGGACTATATTCAACTGAAAACTCACTCCCCAGAAGTGACTCGAACCCATACTGCCAGGAGCAACACAACTGGTATGTACCGGGACGCCTTAATCAGCTTGACCATCACGACCGGACATAAGGAAGTGATTGCCGAAGCTATTTGAACCACTTCCCTGCCGGCACTCGGATGGTAATCTTGGGCATAGCATTTTATCAAATCACCTCATTCTTTGGGGCACACGTGAGGAACACAAATGCAAACAAGCTTGAATGGTCCCTAGGACTATATACAACTGAAAAGTCACACCCCAGAAGTGACTCGAACCCATACTGCCAGGAGCAACGCAACTGGTATGTACAGGGACGCCTTAATCCGCTTGACCATCACGACCGGACATAAGGAAGTGATAGCCGAAGCTATTTGAACCACTTCCCCGCCGGCACTCGGATGGTAATCTTGGGCATAGTATTTCATCAAATCACCTCATTCTTTGGGGCACATGTGAGGAACACAAATGCAAACAAGCCTGAATGGTCCCCAGGACTATATACAACTGAAAACTCACTCCCCAGAAGTGACTCGAACCCATACTGCCAGGAGCAACACAACTGGTATGTACCGGGACGCCTTAATCAGCTTGACCATCACGACCGGACATAAGGAAGTGATAGACGAAGCTATTTGAACCACTTCCCCGCCGGCACTCGGATGGTAATCTTGGGCATAGAATTTTATCAAATCGCGTCATTCTTTGGGGCACACGTGAGGAACACAAATGCAAACAAGCCTGAATGGTCCCCAGGACTATATACAACTGAAAACTCACACCCCAGAAGTGACTCGAACCCATACTGCCAGGAGCAACGCAACTGGTATGTACAGGGACGCCTTAATCCGCTTGACCATCATGACCGGACATAAGGAAGTGATAGCCGAAGCTATTTGAACCACTTCCCCGCTGGCACTCAGATGGTAATCTTGGGCATAGCATTTTATCAAATCACCTCATTCTTTGGGGCACACGTGAGGAACACAAATGCAAACAAGCCTGAATGGTCCCCAGGACTATATACAACTGAAAACTCACACCCCAGAAGTGACTCGAACCCATACTGCCAGGAGCAACGCATCTGGTATGTACAGGGACGCCTTAATCCGCTTGACCATCACGACCGGACATAAGGAAGTGATAGCCGAAGCTATTTGAACCACTTCCCCGCCGGCACTCGGATGGTAATCTTGGGCATAGAATTTTATCAAATCACCTCATTCTTTGGGGCACACGTGAGGAACACATATGCAAACAAGCCTGAATGGTCCCCAGGACGATATACAACTGAAAACTCACACCCCAGAAGTGACTCGAACCCATACTGCCTGGAGCAACGCAACTGGTATGTACAGGGACGCCTTAATCCGCTTGACCATCACGACCGTACATAAGGAAGTGATAGCCGAA
>NW_025574690.1:0-12505 GCF_020424385.1 Procambarus clarkii | reverse complement strand
AGTAAGACGAGAGTCCTGCATAATAGGCCAAGAAGTGAGTTCTGGCTACTAGGTACGACATATATATATATATATATATATATTATATATATATATAATATATATATATATATATATATATATATAATATATATATATATATATATATATATATATATATATATATATATATATATATATATATATATATATATATATATATATATATATATACTATATATATATATATATATATATATATATATATATATCACCGCATATTCTGTATTTATTATTTTCTGGTTTAGGGCTTCTATCCCTCTAACTATTTTCTTAGCATCAGGGCTTAATTGAAATAGGAGTTCTCCAAAACTCATTTTCGTACTTTTAAGGTGAAGAAAAGAAGTGATTTACAATAGAGTGTATTACACTTATTTGTATAATTTGCACGACGTTTCGAACCTCCATGGTTCATTCTCAAGTGAACAGATCTTACAATACTAGTTGATTTTATACCCGCATTAGGTCAGGTGATAATACAATGAAGGTGAAAACATGGGGGGATACATAAGGGATAAACATAGGGGCTGCAGAAGGCTTATTGGCCCATACGAGGCATCTCCTATCTAAACACAAAGATTAATCCAGTGTAATTGGCCTGTTATGTTGGACATTGTCTTCTGTGTTGGCATCGATATGTTCTTGTCTTGTCCTTACTCTCATGGTGGGTAGAGTAAATAGTTCCGTGATTTGGGTGTTCATGGTAGGTCGCTCTATTCTTATGTGAATAGCCTCAAGAATTTGTAATCTTCTTGAATCTTGGGTTTTGTCTATTATGCAAGTATTCTTGTTCAACATTTCTCTTGTTAGAGTAATGTCATGGGCTTGTCTCATGTGATTCCTAGGGGCACCAGATTGAAGATGGCATGTCAAACGCCTCGTCAGCTTGGTCGACGTCATACCTATGTACTTACATTGAAGGTTACATCCTTCGTGGGGGCAAGTGTACATGTATACAACGCTTGACTGCTGTAGAGGGTTCTCCGTCGGCTTCGGGCTGTTTTTGATAAGGAGTTCGGAAGTCTTCTTGGTTTTGTAGAATATTATCAGGTTTATGTTTTGGTTAGGAGTAGTGCTTTTTACTCCTTTACGGATTATTTCTTTCATTATTCTTTCCACTTTTATATGTTCACTGTGCATGGTTGATTTGTAATATAATTTTATTGGGGGTGTTGTGGTTTCTGTTCTAGGTTCTGAATTATACCAACGGTCCAAGTGTCTTCTTATAGCAGCGTTTATTTCCGCGTTGCTATATCCGTTGTTCACCAATACCTGAGTTACTCTTTCAAACTCTCTACTCACGTTGCTCCATTCAGAGCAGTGGGTAAGCGCTCGACGAATATAAGCATTGAGAACACTGGCTTTGTATCTTTGGGGGCACTCACTTCTACCGTTCAGGCATAATCCTATGTTGGTGGGCTTGGTATATACGTTGGTGCTTAAAGAGGTTCCTGTTTTTGTTATTAGTACATCCAAGAATGGCAGACTATTATTTTCACTATTTTCATGTGTAAATCGGAGTACTGACTCTCTCTCTAGGTGTCTTTTTAGGTCAATTAGTTCATCTGAGTCTTTTACTATTACGAATATGTCATCTACATAACGGCAGTATACAGTTGGTTTTTGTCTGCTACTGAAGACCCTATCTTCGATGGTTCCCATATAAAAATTAGCAAATAAAACTCCTAAGGGGGAGCCCATTGCTACTCCGTCTATTTGTAAATACATGTCTCCTTGTGGACTGATGAAAGGGGCTTCCTTTGTACATGCTTCGAGAAGACTTTTCAAGTGTGGCTCAGGTATGTCTAATTTGGGGGTGCTCTCGTCTCTGTATACTCTGTCCAGTATCATTCCTATGATTGTGTCGACTGGGACGTTGGTAAAAAGGGATTCAACGTCCAGGGAAGCGATGATTCCATCGGGCTGGGTAGATTTGATCAATTCTAGGAAATCTGCTGATGATTGTAGACTAAACTTACTTGGAGTGTATGGAGTTAGGAGTTCATTGAGTTTCTTTGCCAGGTGATAAGTTAGTTGGCATCAACTAAACAAGAAGAAGGAAGCCCTCCAAACCTTTATAGAGCAGGCGGAGCATCTGTTAAACAAATGGACCCAGTACGACATCCCTATCCAACTCAAGCAAACCATCAACAGTGAACTATTTAACCTGAAACAACAACATAAAACTCTTGTAGAAACAAAAACACTCCGTAAGTTAACATCCCTAAACGGTGGACAGCTAAAAATCCCTCGTCCTAAAGATGGCTACTTTAACCTGACTTCTTATGATCTTACCCAGGACCAACGAGACCTCTTAAATCTTGGTCTAAATTGTCAATTCTTATCTAAACCAAAGATGCATCAAAAACGCCTGGAAATCGAAATGCTTCTGGACGATATCCATAAGCTAGAAGACAACAAAAAAGTCATCACCACTGACACACTTCAAGCTGAACTACTTGCAGAAGCAGGGAAAAAACGAGGAACATATTCATCTACAATCTTAACCCCACGACTCAAAGAAGCAGCGAAACAACTAAAAAATCTGAAAGACGTAACAATAAGAAAGCCGACAAAACAGCAGCATATGTATTGATTCCTACCCATGAATACATGAACAAAATTAGCGACATCCTAAGTGACGACTCCAAATTTCAACGAATCACGAGGAACCCCGTAGAAGACCTTAAGCGGAAAGTAAACAAAACAATTACAGCAATCAACGCAAAGAAAGGTAGTGTGCATTTCAATAAACTTCAAGGCGACTATGGCTTAGGATATGCCTACGGCAATGTTAAGACGCATAAACCAGGTAACCCACTACGCCCTATAATCAGCCAAATACCAACCCCGACTTATCACCTGGCAAAGAAACTCAATGAACTCCTAACTCCATACACTCCAAGTAAGTTTAGTCTACAATCATCAGCAGATTTCCTAGAATTGATCAAATCTACCCAGCCCGATGGAATCATCGCTTCCCTGGACGTTGAATCCCTTTTTACCAACGTCCCAGTCGACACAACCATAGGAATGATACTGGACAGAGTATACAGAGACGAGAGCACCCCCAAATTAGACATACCTGAGCCACACTTGAAAAGTCTTCTCGAAGCATGTACAAAGGAAGCCCCTTTCATCAGTCCACAAGGAGACATGTATTTACAAATAGACGGAGTAGCAATGGGCTCCCCCTTAGGAGTTTTATTTGCTAATTTTTATATGGGAACCATCGAAGATAGGGTCTTCAGTAGCAGACAAAAACCAACTGTATACTGCCGTTATGTAGATGACATATTCGTAATAGTAAAAGACTCAGATGAACTAATTGACCTAAAAAGACACCTAGAGAGAGAGTCAGTACTCCGATTTACACATGAAAATAGTGAAAATAACAGTCTGCCATTCTTGGATGTACTAATAACAAAAACAGGAACCTCTTTAAGCACCAACGTATATACCAAGCCCACCAACATAGGATTATGCCTGAACGGTAGAAGTGAGTGCCCCCAAAGATACAAAGCCAGTGTTCTCAATGCTTATATTCGTCGAGCGCTTACCCACTGCTCTGAATGGAGCAACGTGAGTAGAGAGTTTGAAAGAGTAACTCAGGTATTGGTGAACAACGGATATAGCAACGCGGAAATAAACGCTGCTATAAGAAGACACTTGGACCGTTGGTATAATTCAGAACCTAGAACAGAAACCACAACACCCCCAATAAAATTATATTACAAATCAACCATTCACAGTGAACATATAAAAGAGGAAAGAATAATAAAAGAAATAATCCGTAAAGGAGTAAAAAGCACTACTCCTAACCAAAACATAAACCTGATAATATTCTACAAAACCAAGAAGACTTCCGAACTCCTTATCAAAAACAGCCCGAAGCCGACGGAGAACCCTCTACAGCAGTCAAGCGTTGTATACATGTACACTTGCCCCCACGAAGGATGTAACCTTCAATGTAAGTACATAGGTATGACGTCGACCAAGCTGACGAGGCGTTTGACATGCCATCTTCAATCTGGTGACCCTAGGAATCACATGAGACAAGCCCATGACATTACTCTAACAAGAGAAATGTTGAACAAGAATACTTGCATAATAGACAAAACCCAAGATTCAAGAAGATTACAAATTCTTGAGGCAATTCACATAAGAAAGAGCGACCTACCATGAACACCCAAATCACGGAACTATTTACTCTACCCACCATGAGAGTAAGGACAAGACAAGAACATATCGATGCCAACACAGAAGACAATGTCCAACATAACAGGCCAATTACACTGGATTAATCTTTGTGTTTAGATAGGAGATGCCTCGTATGGGCCAATAAGCCTTCTGCAGCCCCTATGTTTATCCCTTATGTATCCCCCCATGTTTTCACCTTCATTGTATTATCACCTGACCTAATGCGGGTATAAAATCAACTAGTATTGTAAGATCTGTTCACTTGAGAATGAACCATGGAGGTTCGAAACGTCGTGCAAATTATACAAATAAGTGTAATACACTCTATAGTAAATCACTTCTTTTCTTCACCTTAAAAGTACGAAAATGAGTTTTGGAGAACTCCTATTTCAATTAAGCCCTGATGCTAAGAAAATAGTTAGAGGGATAGAAGCCCTAAACCAGAAAATAATAAATACAGAATATGCGGTCATATTCAATGAAACATGTTTGAAAGAAAACCTGCTGCCAGTATACACCAATATATATATATATATATATATATATATATATATATATATATATATATATATATATATATATATATATATGTATGTATGTATATATGACAATGTCAGACCACGGAGGAAAAATGAAACAGGAATTTCCTTAAGTACTTTCGTATATTAATACATCTTCAGAAGGAGTGAATATATACGAAAGTACTTAAGGAAATTCCTGTTTCATTTTTACTCCGTGGTCTGACATTGTCACATTTTTAATCACGTTTTATTTTCGTGATATACCCCATATGTATATATATGTATATATATATATATATATATATATATATATATATATATATATATATATATATATATATATATATATATATATATATATATATATATATATATACATATACATATATATATATATATATATATATATATATATATATATATATATTATATATATATATATATGTATATATATATATATATATATATATATATATATATACATATACATACATATATATATATATATATATATATATATATATATATATATATATATATATCTATATATATATATATATATAATATATATATATATATATATTATATATATATATATATATATATATATATATATATATATATTGTTGTAATCCACAAGTTAGTAGGAATTATTAGCTAGAGGATCATTACTACACACTTAACGAATGATGATTGGAAGTTCATGTAAGTAGACAGACTATGGATCACATATCTAAGAAAGGTCAATGGATTAAGACCGAAGCTGTTTAGCCAAATGATTAATTCCTGGAAAGAGGAATTATTCTTCGTCAGGCTTCTAGGAACAAGATAACCGTAACACTCAGTAATGGTGCCGATGAGGTAATATACAGTATATACATACACATACATTATCACAATAAATACCTCATTAAAATAATTTCACACTTATGTCACTAAAACATCATACTGCCACTGGCTCGCCTCTAGCGAGATTCCTGTAACAACTTAATAAGAAATTAGTATATCTACTTCGCTCGTCCACTGCAACCACCAACACCTGAAATTTTGAATTCTACATTATAATCTTATCCATAAGACTTACCCACTCCGACACACCATCACCTCTGGTCAACCCAACCACTGATGACCTCATTATAACACCACACTCCATACGAGGCGTCCAAACGCCACAACACTACACCACCCACTACACATGCTACTCTACACCACACTCTACACACTACCCCACACTCTACAAACTACCATGCCATGCACCACTACACACCACACTCTACACACTACCCCACACTCTACAAAAACTACCATGCCCATGCACCACTCAACACCACACTCTACACACTACCCCACACTCTACAAAAACTACCATGGCCATGCACTACTCTACAGTACATACTATGCTCCTTCTGTGTTCATGACCACACGAGAGCGGGTCGGATAGCGATGTGTCACCGTCGCCTGTGGACCTTGTCCTCGGTCCTGCGAAGGCTGCCCTGTGTTATCTACCCTTGATTGCCAACTCCTCGTACCCTACCTATGTTCTCAGCCGCTGGCGTGCTCTCCCCTGGCACACTCCCCGTAGGGTATGGCTCCTCACTTGCCTGACCGGTCAGTGTATAGACGCGGTCTGGGTGACAGGAGAACACATGCCCTGTGTTTAGCACCTTAACCTTCACTTCTGCATTCTTTTTGCTAATTACCCGACATGGCCCCACAAACTTGGGTGCCAACTTACCTTCTGCCTGCGCGTGCATCTGCTTCACGAATACCCTATCACCTTCATTGATCACCTTTGCTTGGACCTTGTTCCGCGCATTATAATATGCCTCTGCTACCTCTGTCGACTTTCTTAAATGTAGTTTCACCAAGTCAAATGCCTTGGTTGCTCGCCTACAGACAACACTTTTGAAGTCTAACGCATAGCATGGCGGTTGCTTGCTTGTGAACGTCGTGAACGGAAGTCGGGATCGAACCCATGCAACAAAAAATGCGGGGTTTTCTCCCACCGACCTATTGAACGCCGTGTTGAGCGCCGACTCCACCATCGACAAACTCTGATCCCATGCAAGCCCATCATCAGCAGCCAAATGCCGCAGAATACTGATTACTTCAGCATTGTGTCTTTCAACCAAACCATTCGCCGATGGTCGATATGCCAGCACTGGAGTATGTTTGAATTGATACACACTCGCGATGCTTTGAAATACTTGATTGATAAACTCTGACCCTTGGTCTGACACAACTTGTTGAGGAGCCCCAAACCTGGTTAACACACTTTCCACCATGGCCTGGGTCACATCCTCTGCCGACTTAGAACGGAGTGCACTCACCACAGTGAACCGTGTGAGTGCATCCACTGCTACAAATATGTACCTCGCCCCTGAATGAGCTTGTGGTAGCGGCCCAATGAGATCTATGTGTACTCTCTCGAAGGGAGTACTCACCTCCGGCCACCTACGCAAAGGTTCCGCCCCAACCTATGTGCCTTGTACCTCAGACAACTGTCACAAGAGGCTACATAGACCTTGATATCTTTACCCATGGATGGCCAATAGAACCTTTGACGTGCCCTCTGCAACGTCTTGGACTCCCCTCCATGGCCTGCTGCTGGGATGTTATGACACAGATACATTGCAGTCCTCTGGAACTCCGGTGTCAAGACTGCCTGGTATACTGGTTCAGACCGTATACCCGAAACCTTACCAAGATGATACAACACCTCATCTTCAACCACAAACTCATCCACTGGGGCTGGAAGTGACTTCCTCAACTCCGCACGCTGACCCCTCAAAAACTTCCTTACCTCCCCCCACAGGGGGTGACCTTCCTGACTCCGTATCAACTCCCTCACATTCCACGACACATCTTCCTCCCCCCTTTCACTCACCACTGCTACATTGTGACACCTTGACAACGCGTCAGCGACCACATTGCTTTTCCCTGGTACATGTTCAAAGTTTGTAATGTTAAACTCTGAGAGCGAGGTAACCCACCGTGCCAGCCGCTGACAAGGCTCCTTGGACTCGAACATATACTTAAGGGGTTTGTGATCGCTTCTGAGCCAAATTTCATGTCCAAGCAAGATGTACCGGTTTCGTTGTAATATGAATGTGATCGCTAGCGCTTCCCTCTCAATCGTACTATAGTTCCTCTCTGCAGGACATAGTACTCGTGAACAAAATGCAATGGGACGCTCCCGTCCTCGCTCATCCACCTGAGCTACCACACCACCTATCGCTGCGCCAGAAGCATCCGCATACACCAGAAACGGTTTGCTAAAATCTGGGTGCGCCAAGATACTGCGAGAGCTGACAGCAGCCCTCAGTACCTGGAACGCCTGCTGTTCTTCCTTCCCCCACACGAACTCTGCAAGTCCACTGATCTGATGTAATGGTCTTGCAATTTTTGAAAAATCTTTAATAAATCGCCGATAATAGCTAACTAACCCCAGGAAAGATTTGCACTCTTTCTTGTTCTGTGGAACTGGGAACTCTTGAATATCCCTGGTTTTATCTGGCAATGGACTGATACCCATCCGGCCCACTGTATGACCCAGGAATGTTACCGATTCTCCAAAAAAACTGCATTTTTCGAAATTCACTTTGAGGTTGTGTGACCTCAACCTTAGCAAGAGTTTCCTCAAATTATGCATGTGCTCCTCTAATGACTTTCCCAGCACGATTACGTCATCGAGGTACAGCAACGCTGTGGGACCTATCAACCCCGATAACACACTCATCATTAGCCTACTGAACACAGCAGGTGCTGACTTCAACCCGAAAGGAAGTCGTTTATATTGCCAGAGCTCGTTGCACGCACTAAACGCTGTGATTTCCCTCGACTCTTCCTCCAGCGGTATCTGGTGATACCCACTGAGCAGGTCTAATGTGGTAAAATATTGTGTACCCTTCAAGTGTGTCAATGTGTCCTGTATGTTAGGTAATGGGTATGCTTCGTCTTTCGTCAGCTTGTTTATTCTGCGGAAATCTACGCATAACCTCACTCCCCCATTCTTTTCCTGACTACTACGAGAGGGCTGTGCCACGGTGAACTGGATGGTTCAATGATATCATGCTCCCTTAGCTGGCTTATCTCCTCTTTCACCTCCCTCTGGTGTGCTACTGGTATGCTATATGCCCTCGTATATACTGGATGTGCGCCCTCTACGTCATTCTATGTGCTCCTTGAGTAATACACCCTGGGGTTCCCCTCTCAACGCAAAAACATCCGGGAACTCCCTGACTAAGCCCCTTAAGGCTTCCTTAACCTCCCTTTCCATGGACATCCTATCCACTATTCCCATTAATTTATCCATTCTATCCTCATCGCCCTCACTCTGACTTACTGACATGGCTGCAATAATCTCCTCCACAGGGTGCGCCCACGCTACCTGTGCATGCTTACTCAAGGTGACTGGCCACCGAGAGGGATTAAAAACCCTCAACCGAATTACCCCTTCATTTATGTCTTCAATAGTCTCCATTATCACCAACCCTGCTGGATTATCTAATGGCTCAATTTGCACAACGTCTACTCCCTTGGCTTTACATGCCATTTTAATCACTAAGGATGCTTCTCCCGGAATGGTGACATCCTTGGGTACCGTGACTGCCCACTGTATATTCTGGTCCCCAGCCGAGTTACCACAGTTACCCCTCACTACTGCTACTCCTTCTCTACTCCTCACCTTGTTAACGTCTACCGCTTGACCCCCACATACCAATTTATTCCCCCTTGCGCTGAACGCTATGGTACATGAGTATTTTTCGAGGAAATCAATTCCCAGGATAATGTTGGTATGTTTCAGCCCTATATCCTGTATTACTACAAAACTATGTTTAAACCATCTATCTTCTAGCTGGAAATCCACAGTTGTCTCACCCAACACCCGCAACGCATTATCCCCCACCGCCGTTAATCTCCTGTTGTTAGGTATCAGCCTGACGTCTGATCCTAACACGCTACGACTCATGATGGACACGGAAGCACCGGTGTCCCCAAGGCTGTATAGATAGTGCCCTTTAACCGTAAATGCACCTTTATGGGATGACCCGACCCGACGGTACACAACCACTGTCCGCTACCACTCGGCAATTATCCACATTTCATCTTAATCCATTGACCTTTCTTAGATATGTGATCCATAGTCTGTCTACTTACATGAACTTCCAATCATCATTCGTTAAGTGTTGTAGTAATGATCCTCTAGCTAATAATTCCTACTAACTTGTGGATTACAACACCATATATATATATAAATATATATATATATATATATATATATATATATATATATATATATATATATATATATATATATATATATATATATATATATATATATATATATATATATGCGGAAAATCCACAGAGAAATATGAAATGAGGTGAACGTTTCGGCTTTGTTAAGCCTTTGTCAACACTTTGGTGTTGACAAAGGCTTTAACAAAGCCGAAACGTTCACCTCATTTCATATTTCTCTGTGGATTTTCCGCATAAAATGATCAGTGTTTTGTGATCGTCAATTGCATATATATATATATATATATATATATATATATATATATATATATATATATATATTGTTACGATAATCTCTTTCAAGAGAGATTTGCCCTGCTCTTTCCTATCGTCATGTTACTTCAGTACATCTACAACATCAAGATACTACAAGCAAGTGTAGTACATATTTGGTCAGATACGTTTTGCCAGGCGCAAACGTATCATACTCTCGCTCTCCACCTCCCACCTCCATCGTCGCTGATCACCCAACTAGCATTTCCAGCCTGCCCGCTTCTGATTGGTGAATCGACGTCTGCACCACTGCACCTCAGCGCCATCTACCTAGCCGATGTCTGGGCCTGTACCAGCCATTGGAGTTAGAATATCCTGTGCTCTCAAGCTGAAACAACCATCTGATATACGCTCTGTCTATTAGTGGATGTTCTCAGCCAGCGCTTTATTCTCAGCACCTGTTAATTTCATTTTGTCTTTATCCATTTTAGAGTAACGTTACCACTATATTATTTTATGTTAATTTTTGAATTTATAATCTTGTGAGTTTGCACTGTACATAGCCAAGAAATTGTCTTATTCATAATTTGTTTTCCATTTAATTAAAGTTTCATTGTTCATACTATTTGTTTTGCTTGTTTTGCCTTACTTTGCCACAGGACACAACAGCTACGCAGTCATCTTTTTTTTTAAATGTGATAGGCATTGACACCAGCCATTGGGAGGACTGCGGAACACCTACACTTCTTTTTTCCATCACATTTAATGGGGCCTGTCCATGGAGCCTCACTTAGGTACTATTACTAAAACATCAATTTGTGGTAAAGTGTACTTGGCTTTGATACAGTTGCTTCTCAATATTTTTCATTACTTTTAATATTTATATGGTGCTGTGTATTATGTTCTTTCCGAGGGTAGCATATTGTGAGTGTTGGATAACTGTGGATTACGTGGTGACTGGAGGCCTCAGTCATTCTCTTAATTGGTCATCCCTCCCTCAGTGTTATTACTCGTGTATTCCACCTTTTTTTGTCCCTAGGATATTTCTCAAATTACGGCAGATCATCATTTTGGTACCCTGGTACTTTGATTTGTCTACAGGCCAAAGCACCCTATCTTCTGCAGTCCGACCACAGGAGGATACAGAGGGCCATAGTTCCTCTAGCACGGACTATGCTGTTGAGTTGGGACCTCAACAGCAAATTCGTCACCAGTTGACACTCGCACCCCTATACGTCGGTCGGTCAGAGATGATGATATTTACTCAGGTAGGGAATTACTTTCTTTTTTCAGAGCACAACGAACGCTAATTCTGAAGTATCATATAATTAATTAGAAAACCCCCTTGCTTTTGTCATATAGAGACCCGGCAAGTTATCCCTACATTCTTGGACTACCTTTTCACTTTTGAAACAATTACAAGTTTCTTTTGTTTTTCGAAACTATCGGTTTCGTTATTTAGTAGGATTTTCTTGCCTTCATTCTCTTACATTGAGTACCGGGTACAAGATTTACTGCGATTTTGATTGACTAATCATTTACCATACTAATATTAACGTTAATTGATATCGATTAAATTTTCACTGGATAGTTACCAGTTGCCACGTCATCCTGTTACTGACACTTACAATATCACAAGTATATTCGTTGTACATTTATTTGCTATTTCAAAATGTTTCGTCTCTCAGCATTTCGTAATGATCCAGCAAGTGAAGTAGGGAACTTTAGTCGTGCCAGAAGGACCGAATTACAAACTCTGGCACACGAGTATTAACTAGATGCTCCCCTATCCACTGGAGCACTTTTCAGTTACTCCTGCCTGTCTCTCCAGCTTATGTACCAGCCTCTTATGGGGAACTGTATCAAACTTGTTTGGA
Source organism: Procambarus clarkii (assembly GCF_020424385.1). Classification (NCBI taxonomy): domain Eukaryota; kingdom Metazoa; phylum Arthropoda; class Malacostraca; order Decapoda; family Cambaridae; genus Procambarus; species Procambarus clarkii. The sequence goes on along the minus strand of NW_025574690.1, from coordinate 354 downwards.
CAGTCCACAAAATGCAGTCCGCCGAGCCTTCTCGTTCTTACTTAATCTTTGTCACCTGATCGTAGAATTCTATTAAGCCAGTAAGACAAGATTTACCCTCCCTGAACCCATGTTGGCGATTTGTCACGGAGTTCCTTCTCTCCAGATGTGTTAGTAGATTTTCTCACGATCTTCTACATCACTTTGCATGTTATACACCATGATGCAGTGTATACACCATGATGCAGTGTATACACCATGATGCAGTGTATACACCATGAATGCAGTGGATTCACCATGATGCAGTGTATATACCATGATGCAGTGTATACACCATGATGCAGTGTATATACCATGATGCAGTGACCCGGTTTG
>NW_025574689.1:0-76302 GCF_020424385.1 Procambarus clarkii | reverse complement strand
GCAGAGCAGACGTAACACAGAGGGAGGAGGAGGACAAGATGTCTCACTTGAGGAGGCACTCTGTCAAATGTTGAGTGAAATCAGGGTGCAACTACAGATAATGAGGGAAAAGGTAGCCAACCTGCAGGATGAATTGATTGTGGCAAGGGAGGAGATTAAAAGCCTGAAAGAGAATCCCCAATATCAGCCATGAACCAGCCCTCAGGAAGATGGTATTGTATCTATAGAAGGGACTTCTACAATACACCCTCATTTGCAGACATACTTAGAAGGACCCCGGAAGTTATGTTATTATTATTAACATCTTTATTGACAAAATTAATTACAATTTTGCCTAATCTGAGGATTTTGATAGTCTTATTAAATTGAGGTTAATGCTAGTATTCACTGTCACGCAGGACAGAGGGTCATACATAAGACAATAGGCCTAAACTGTAGGCTGAAGCACATATATATCATGGTTACAATCAATGTTTTAATGTGTGGATATGTGAAAACAACTTTCTATTGTGCACTGCCACACAAGGGCAGGGATGGGTTCATAAGTGATACAGCTTAGAATATAAGTAGAAATTGTTCTTCATTCTTTAAAATGGACAAGCAAATTTTGGGTAAATTGTTAGGATGTCGTCCAGAACACCTGAGTCAATAAAATAGTTACACAGTTGGTGGTACAATAGGCCAGGAGGTCTAAAGTCCTTTACGGTTTCACATTCATCAATATAGTGTTCTAGTGAATGCATTAAAGGTTTATCACAGAGTTTACAATCTGAATATTCTGGTAGTGGCTCAGCCTCACTAACCTGCCAGATGTGTCTATAGCCAAGGCGAATTCGCGCAATTACTACATCACATTGCCTGGTCCGGTTACTGTGCTGACCATACAAATACCTATTATTACAGAACTTGTCATAACTTTTAATACTGCAGCTTTCAGGTCTCTGTGCATTTCTTAGTTCTTCTAAATCTGAATTAATTTCTTTAATTTGTATGTTTCTAATAACTGCATTAGATAGTCCAAAGTCATAATCAATGTTTTCTTTCCTGCAAGCCTCATTGGCCAATTGATCTACAAAGTCATGTTTTTCAACTCCAACATGGGATGGGATCCACACAAATTTTATACAAGAATTATTATCATTGGCAAAAATTACATTCCATTTAATATTACAAGCTACTTCCGACATACATTGTGATGGGTTATTTAAGGACTGCAGAGCACTTTTAGAGTCACAGAAAATAACTCCACCACCATTGAGCTTAAGGTATTCAGTGGCTAGATAAATACCCAATAGCTCGGTCTGTGTCGTGCTTGCCCAGTTGTTCAATCTCTGTGTACTAGTCATGATCATTTCATTCCCTTTATACACTGCACATGCACAACCTGTTCTACCAGTGCCTAACTGCACAGAGCCATCAGTAAAGGCATAGGATTCAGTCGGTTTGAGAATTTGAAGATGACTGTCAATAGCTTCTAATGTTATACATCTCAAAATGTCAGTGTTATACATTTGTTTTACACTGATGGGAGTATAATGCAGAGAGACCTCCACATCTTTCCAAGGGGGAATATAGTGAACAGTTTTATCAGGGTTAAGAGACACATTCAGTTTCTGAAGATTATAGACACAACAACTGAGCCACACACTGTAGGGAGCTTTTTGCGGCGGATTGAGGGAACAGTCAGAATTGTTTAGAATGGATCTCAATTTAATTTGAATAGAGCTGGGGGGACCATTATTTTTCAAAGTTTTGGCGCAAAACATAGTACTAAGTAGAACTATTCTTTCGTAAATGGAAGGTAAGTTTAGTTCCTTTCTCATGTTAACAATTCTGACAGTTCTAGGACAACCCAGGATGATGCGCATGGCATCATTCTGTACTACATCTAGGCCTTGTAATTGTTTAGGAGAAAAATTAAGAAGATGCAAGGCATAATAATCAACAACAGATCGTATAAAGGCAATATAAAAACTACGAGCATATTTTATGTTAATGCCAAATCCTTTGCCAACAAGAGTTCTGAGAGGTTTAAGACGCTCAACAAGTTTTTTACGCAGGTTGCTGATGAGATTTGTATCATTAACCTCGACTCCAAGATATTTATAAGACTCACAAGTCTCCACGGGCACTCCATTAATAGTATAGTTAGCATGAAGAGAATGGGGAATAAGAACCCTTGTTTTATCAACAGAGATTATGAGGCCACATTCTACTACTTTCTTGGAGAATGCATCAAGTAACATTTGTAGCCTTGGTTTACTGTGTGCCATAATACAAATATCATCAGCATAACATATAACTGTTTCCGTAGGTTGTACAGGTATGTCATGGATAAGTTTGTGCATAAGTATATTGAAGAGCATAGGGCTTAGGACACCGCCTTGAGGTGTGCCTAGTTCGAATGCATCTGTTCTTGTACTTTTAACTCCTTTAAATAGGACACTAGCACGCCTGTTGGATAGGTAGCTCTTTATCCAACTCAGAAGATTACCTTTGATTCCAAATTCAGCAAGTTGCTCTAATATTATTTCGCCATTCGCTACATCGAAAGCTGACTTTAGGTCAATAAAGGCTGCCTGTGTCCCATCCTGGGAGTTTACAAAGTATTCAGCAAAGCATGTTTGTGTGCTACACTTGGGCATGAACCCATATAGGTTTGGGGCCAGTTTTTCTTTGACCTGAAACATGACACGATTGAGAACAATTCTCTCCAAGACTTTACACATGCAAGATGTAAGGGAAATGGGTCTGAATTTTTGAGAGTTAGGTTTAGGAATTGGTATTATGAGACTTTGTGTCCATTTCTTTGGCAAGATACCTTGTGAGAGGCTCATTTGATAGAGGTCAAGCAGAGGGTGGCTAGGGACATCATTCAGTAAGCTCAAGATGTTATAAGTTATACCATCCTCACCAGGGGCAGTTTGCCTAGGTTTTCCTAATGCTGATGTTAATTCAAAGGGGGTTATAGGAAACTGATCTGTTAAATCTGGTGAGGAGCGTGCTATTTCAATATTAAAGTTTCTGTTAATGTTGGTATGTCTTAAATGCTGCTGTATATCTGGGGGTAAGGAAGAAATTTGTGAGACACTAGACCATTGAGCTAGGAGCATGTCAGCATATTCTGCAGGAGTATGATGAAGCTGAACTGGGGCTGAAGGTTTGGTAATGTTTTTAATTTTGTTCCACATTTCTGATAATGTTGTAGTTCTATTGATACCTTGTAGGAATTGTTCCCAATATGTGTTCTTAACTTGACCCTTAAGCTCGCGAAAATCTCTGTTGGCATTACGGAATGCAAGTAAATTGTCAGCTGTTTTGTCTCGTTTATAAGAGTCAGCAAGCTGAAGCACTTTAGCTCGCTCTGCAATAATAATAGGATCCTCTGTCCATGAGGAAGAACGAGTGTTCTTTTTTTTCCTTGATTTAACCCAGGTATCATAATAACTGGTAATGATACTGACAAGATCATTGTAAAAGTGGTCCACTGATACAGGTGTATACCCAGTGTACCACTTATGTACATAAGCCTCAAAGTGCTGTTTAAGATTGTCTGGAATGTTAATTTTAACTCTAGGATGAGGATTGGACCTAATATCCGCCACATTGTATTCACAATATATTGCAAAATGATCACTTACTAGTTCTGGGATGAGCTTAACGTTGACGTTGCTATCTACTAGGCTGTATCCAATCACATAATCCAGTCTACCCCCCAATAAATGGGTCTGTTTATCAGTATCATACACAGTAATATTATGATCATTAAGGTATTTCAAGAAGACCCTTCCATTATTGTTACACTGAACGTCACCAAGAGCAGTGTGACGAGCATTAAAGTCACCCATACATAACATAGCTGTGTTACCTGTAGGTTTCGGTAGCAGGTCTGCTTTAAGTACATTACATCGTCCATATATGTTATACAGTAGGAAATGGCTATTTGCAGTTTGCAATTTGAATTTTTGATAATGTATACTATCACTCCTATGATTTTTAATTAGTTTACAGATTAATCCACTCTTAATATACGTTAGTAAACCAGTTCCAATACTGTTGTTGTATGCTATATACCCAGGTATCCTGGGTGGGACCTTCTTGATAGTTGTGGTCGTATATGGTTCCTGTAAACAGATCACATCTACGTCTCTCATTTTAGCATACAAGATTACGTCATTTATCCGAAGATAAACACTTCGAATATTCCAAGAAAGAAACTTAATTGTTTTTGTTTGATGAGCCATGGTTAAGTGTCAAGGGAATTAAGGTAACATTTAAGTTCGTAAAACAATTGGAGAACATAAGTAATTTTGTTCCGTGTGTCCTGAGTACTTTTGTCTAGGAGGCGTCTAACCTGAGTAGGAGTTGGTATTCTTTTAAACTCTTTACCTTTAACCAAATCAAGGGTGTCTTGACGATCTAGTTGGGGTGCCAGTGAGGGATCAATGACTACTCTAACACCATTCCCCATGGGGATTTGACACTCACGTTCCGTAGAGACAGGTGAAGTAGCCTCAGCAGCTGCAACATTACCACTCGCATCACTACTGGTGCTGGGAGAATTTACTTGATCACTATCGCTAGCATGATTCACTTCACTATCACCGGGCAGATTCATCACTAATGTTTGTATTTTAGCTTCCAATTCCATAATTTTATTTTTTAACCAGTTAATTTCTTCTGTATCTTTGCTTGTTTGCCTTAGCCCATCGAGGGTTGGAAACTGCTTACTAGAGGTGACATTAGGAGCTTCCAGCTGGGTGCCTCCTGCAGCTGGACCAGACGCCTCTAGCGTCCTGCTCATGGTAGAGAGGGCGGGGCGTCGAGGGCAGCCAGGATGCCAAACATCTACACCTTGAAGCATACACCTGGGACACTTCCGGACCAGAGGAGAGGCTTCCTCCCCATCCTCAAGGGTAGGGGGGTCCCTGTGAGGACACTCCCTTGTTTGGTGCTGTTCAGCACAGAGCCCACACACAGGGTCATGTTGACAGTACCTAGAGATATGATGAGTACCATGGCACTTATAACAAACAACAGGGGGGGATACCCAAGATTTTATAGGACTTGATGGGATGAAATGTCCAAAAAAGGTGTAATGTTCAGGGGGAGGGTCACTGCCATTCCAAACAATGATGATCCTGTTGAGAGGATGACCATCCTTATGTATCCGTCTTGCCTTGTAGACCCCGTCAAGGGTATAAGCTCTATCAAGAGGATACTCTTTGGGAAAACTGGTAACAAGATATTCCTTAAATTTTTTAGGTCGATTGATGATGTCTTCTCTGGTGAAAACAATATTAGCAATCTCACCTTTAACCAGTTGAGTGATGATATTTTCCTGCTTACGTGACACAAAGATGTAAGGGGATGTTGGTCTAGGTCGGACTATATCGAGGAGTGTTTTGGAGAACTTAATAGAAAGTTGTTCGAACCATTTAAGTTTATCGTTGGTGGATGTTCCAGCTGGGAATGCCAGGCGCACATAGTCAGCGCGGGGAGCAATAGGAGGCTTGGGTGGGCGGGCCCCTGGCTGGGTGGGCCCACCACCGCCCACCTCCACCGTCTTCACACGGGTTCCGGTGTTTCTGTCATCATTGCCAATGTCCTCATCGCCATCAGCAGAGTCTGCAAGTTTAGACTTTCGTCTCGCATTCCTTGATTGTTGCAAATGCCACTCATTTCCGTTATCCAGATCAGCATCGGGTTCCATGTCATCGGGTGACTGCAACCCACTTCGAGCATCAACATATTCCTCGGCGGCGGGCTCAGGATCCATTGCTTGGAGATCACTTGGATTAGCAAGCACAACAGAAGATAGGGTGGTACTGAGCCCGGTTGCCATAACAACGGGCCAGGAGGCGCAGCACAGGGTAGCTGCCCGGGGCTCCACCACTCGCCCAGGCTAGGACACTGTCACCCACCTCATGTAAACACACCACCAGTCGCGCACACAAACCACGACCCTGGAGTCTTATAGGCAGCAGATATAGGCTCCTGAACGTTCAGGGAACGGGGGCTCCGAATGCAGCTCCAGCCGGAGGAGATATATGGCCCGAAGTCTGTATAGTGAGGCGCGGGAGGTATGGCCTGACGAAGGTGCGGTTGGCTGAGAGAGTCTGTATGGAGAGTCGTGTCTGCTTAAGCATTTCCATTAATTTCTTCCTCCTTTTGTAATGTCGTCTGCGTTCTCTTTCTACATTGGACCTCTTTCTGGCTTTCCTCAAAGGAACATGTTTCAGACAGACTTCATGTACTTCAGAAGTCAGTTTTTCTATTCCTTGTGTAGGATTTTTATTTCTTAGAACATTTTCCCATTGAATGTTTGTAAGTTCCCTGTTTATTTTCTCCCAGTCTATCCTCTTATTATTAAAATTGAATTTATGGAATAGCCCTTCTCGCTTGTTGTTTCTCTTGGGCCTACTACCGTTATTAATGTTAGTTTTCACTTCAATGAGCTTGTGGTCTGAGTACGTAGTGTCTGAGACAGTAATGTCTCAGGCAGAATCCATACACAGTTTCAAATGTAGATATGATAGAGCCCAGGAGGCTCAGGAATCTGTACACAAGTTGATTGACAGTTAAGAGCCGGGACCAAAGACCCAGAACTCAACACCCGCAAACACAACTAGGTGAGTACAGTTCTTCCGGCTCGGCCACACATGCCACTCGCTAACTTCACCAGATAGTAGATAATAAACTTGTGCTGACCTACAGACTAACCTACTCCTACAATATCATATATATAAATATATATATATATATATATATATATATATATATATATATATATATATATATATATATATATATATATATATATATATATATTTTATATATTTTTATATATTTTTATATATATGATATTATATAGATATATTTATATATATATATATATATATATATATATATATATATATATATATATATATATATATATATATATATATATATATATAAAGTTTGTGAGGGTACGACCTCTGGTGCCAATGTGGGGACCCATAGCCTCGGAGAAGAAAATAAAAAGTATTCAGAGGAGACCTTGTGGTTTCTCACTGAACACCAATATTATCTTCTCCTACCACCCCCATTCTTTTGTATGTACACATATATATATTTTTTATTTGAACTTTGTTACAAAAAAGGAGTTACATATAGGGTACAAAGATGGTTATCATAGGTTGTCGAGTTCCTCCAGCTCCTCAGATGGCGGGCAGGAACCCTGAATGCAGTGCGCATTTCCCCTCTGTATCGCCACGCTGAGGCGCTGGAAAAGAAAGCTGGCAGCTCTAGGGTCCCTTGTTGTTTCAATGAGCCTAGAACCCAGTTCCTTCAAAAAACTGGTAGCACTTTTACCCCAGGCGCCGAATGTCTCAGAAGCAATGGGGACAAAATTGTAGTGGTGATCCAGTTCTCTGTACTTACGGGATTTGGCTGCTTCCCTGTGGGTGGCAGCGCCACCTGGTTGTGCAACACTGAGGTTAATGTAGGTGTTAGCCAGGGTTGATACGCACGTGTAGTCCCATACCAACTGCTTGCCATTCTTCCAGGGGTTCACTGTCATACCATCCGGGCGACCAATAGGAGCATCAGAGTTATGGGGCGTTAGGTAACAAGGCTCTCTTTCAGCTGGGCATAATTAATATCAGGCTTATCTTGCCTGATAATTATTAAATATTTATATTATTATGATAATAATTATTTTATTTAATAATTATCACTCTTCCTTCTACTTGGTCTTGAAGGAGGCCTGCCTCGGGTGAAAGGGGGCTGTGACGATCCTTGTCTGGAACCCGTAGGTTCGGGACCGGGACGTCCACTTCCTGAGGGTCGTGCGGCCCAGGCTCTGCTTCAGGAGGCTTGGGTCGTTCATACCCTTGATGGGGCGGTTCTTCTTCGGCCACGTCCACGGCGGTCTCCAGGGTTGGAGGTTCCAATGCCCTTTTTCATCAACTTTGAGGTCATTCCCGGAACTCACAGTTCCTGCGACGGTACTGGAACCAATCGTATTGTCATATGCCTTTCCATTGGAGACTTTCAGCGCCGTAGAGAGGGGGGACCTGCTGCATGGGTAACAGCTTCTCCCCCGAATAAACCTACCATGGCTTTGCACCCTAGTAAGGTCACTCCAAACCAGGCCGACACCAGAGCGCAACTCCATAGTCTCCTAAGACTGATGGATGCCTAATACTATCTCACCTAAATATCACAGGAAAATTGGTTTGATGTACTCCAAGTGATGTACCTTAACTTATCATATTCTGTCCTCAGACGCCTGGACTTCGATGGTCGTAGTTGTCCATTTTTCCTGGGTCTCTCCTTGGCTTTCTGGTCGCGCGTCACAGATCCTCAGGCATCGTGAAGTTAGGTGTCATCTCCGTCCTCATCTCCAAATTTGCAGTTCTTCCAAGCTGGTCCGGCCATTGGTCACTGCGCTCGTCGTATCCCTCACTCGCTCCTTTACTGAGACCAAATATTCCTAGTTCCGGACACGATGTATCCCTTCTGAATTTCCAGTAGATGTGACCCGGTCATAACAGCTCTGAATACGACGGGGTTCTACTGGAGGAGAGCCATTCACTGCTCCTGCCGCGTCTCCACTCAAGACTTACAGCTCACAGTCCTCGGCGCCTTTCCACTGCTGGAACTCGGCTTCCCTGTACTCCTCACGAGCACCATAGTCCTCTACAGTCACGATAGAATATATCAGTCAGCGTAATTCCACTGGACGAGGCTCCTATACCTCCGAACTTTGGAGCTCACTGGCGCACATCCGCTCTCGATGAAGTGCCGTGAATCTCTGAGCGCCAGGCGCTCTCCAAGCCCTCAGCCTCCCCAGCCCAGTGACGGCACAGACTCGAGGACGGCCTCTCATTGGTCAAATTCATCATGTGACCTCTTCCAGCCAATCACCAGAAGGCTGGCGCCTTCATATTTTGGCGCACTTTTGACTGGCCTGTTGCCATTTTATATGTACTCAGGGCCTAAGCTCTTGTTATGACCACGTATACACCAGTATAATCATACTGAGATTGATGTATGAGTGTGCTCAAACTATACAGTGATATCTTGGTTGATAGCCTCTTATCACGAATATTGTGTATATGATATAATCTCATGTTATCATATATTATTCTTATTTTATGTATTGTCAAAGTGTGACATACATTTCCAAGTCTATATTAGTTCTGTATTAAAGTTGTATGCCATGTAATTGTGGATATATATATATATATATATATATATATATATATATATATATATATATATATATATATATATATATATGTCGTACCTAGTAGCCAGAACGCACTTCTCAGCCTACTATGCAAGGCCCGATTTGCCTAATAAGCCAAGTTTTCATGAATTAATGATTTTTCGATTACCTAACCTACCTAACCTAACCTAACCTAACCTAACTTTTTCGGCCACCTAACCTAATCTAACCTATAAAGATAGGTTAGGTTAGGTTAGGTAGGGTTGGTTAGGTTCGGTCATATATCTACGTTAATTTTAACTCCAATAAAAAAAAATTGACCTCATACATAATGAAATGGGTAGCTTTATCATTTCATAAGAAAAAAATTAGAGAAAATATATTATTTCAGGAAAACTTGGCTTATTAGGCAAATCGGGCCTTGCATAGTAGGCCAAAAAGTGCGTTCTGGCTACTAGGTACGACATATATATATATATATATATATATATATATATATATATATATATATATATATATATATATATATATATATATATATATATATATATATATATATATATAATCTGTCTTATATTATATATATATATTATATATAATCTTATATATATATAATATATATATATAAAAAATCTGTCATATTTATACATTAAATAATAAATATTTATTAATTAATTTAATTTATTTATTTATTAAAATAATTATTTAATAATTTAATAGAATAATAATTTATTAAAAAAAATTAATTTGATTTATTTATTTATTAAAATTTAATAATAAATAATAAATTAAATATTGATATATACCTGTGGGTCCAGGAGGCCATCTGTGTCCCCTCAGATGGTCTCCCTTATCACAGTTTGTGTCTATGGATGTGTGTCTGTGTGTGAGTGTGTATATCCCTGTGAGTGTCCGGGTGAGTGTGTGTGAGTGTGAGTGGCCCAGTGAGTGTGTGTCCGGGTATACCTGTGGGTCCACGAGGCCATCTGTGTCCCCTCAGATGGTCTCCCTTATCGCAGTTTGTGTCTATGGATGTGTGTCTGTGTGTGAGTGTGTATATCCCTGTGAGTGTCCGGGTGAGTGTGTGTGAGTGTGAGTGGCCCAGTGAGTGTCCGGGTGAGTGTGTGTCCGGTTATACCTGTGGGTCCACGAGGCCATCTGTGTCCCCTCAGATGGTCTCCCTTATCACAGTCTATGGGTGTGTGTGTGAATGTCCCTGTGAGTGTTCGGGTGAGGGTGTGTGTGTGTGTGTGTGTGTGTGTGTGTGAGTGTCCGGGTTTATGTGAGGTTTGGTTCCTGGAACAATCCTTCCCCCCTCCCCAAATCTCCTCACTTATTCCCACCGTGGGTTCGAATCCCAGGTGATTAGACCTGCCCTAGGTCCATGGATCCAAGGTATCCATCCGTGGGCCCAACGGATTTCACCCCTTCCCCACTTTCCAAGGGCCAGGTCAATTCCAGCTATCCAGGGAACCTGTCGAAACAGAGGCAGCTACAGGAGGGGACACACAAATATTTGTGCCCTGCAGTTACACCACCGTTCCGACAGGCTTGATCGCAATCTATCCAGATGAGAACACGTTCTCTTCCGACTAGACCACGCTGGAGTCGCTGTATGTCTCAAATTTGGTGCCTTTATTTATAGTTACTATTTTTGGTGTATTAATTGATTTGTTTTAATTTTTTAATGACTTAGGTAGAGTGATTTAGGGAGTGGGGGGAGGGGGGGGGGCGGGTTGCATGTGTAGTGGATTGTACGAGATCGTGGTTGGTTAGTATTTATCTAGTTGTGTTCACCTAGTTCTGCTTGCAAGGGTTGAGCTCTGCTCTTTCGGCCCGCCTCTCAACTGTCAATTAATCAATTATTACACAAAAAATGTGACAATAATGGGAAACTATGTCATTCAAACGTGTAAATGTTAACCATATAAATTACAGTAACACTAATCGCGCTCACACGTACATATGTCAATCAATTTACATAAATAAACATTCACTAATATGAACCTTTAAAATGGACACATACAGAGTATTACCGTACACATGTCAGTTCAATTACAGGAACACATAAACACACATAGCTTCACGTGTCTGTCGGTCTTGACAATAGTACACATCAATACCCACACAAAACAGTCCATTATCAGTTAATGTGTATGAGTGTGTGTGAGTGTGTATTTATTTTCTACTTGTATTTACTATATGTATCTGCAGAATCGAGTTATTAGCTCTTGGACCCCGCCTATCATATATATGTATTTTTCCTTATTTATATCTACTACCTCTATTTCTCTCTAACACAAACACACACACACACACACACACACACACACACACACACACACACACACACACACACACACACACACACACACACACACACACACACACACACACACACACACACACACACACACACACACACACACACACACACACACACATACACACGTGGGGAGCAAAATTAGTAGATGTTATAGACAGGAATTTCCTGACACAACATGTGAAGGAAGACACAAGGGAAAGAGGAGGAGATGCACCGAGCCTATTAGACCTGATTTTCACCCAGAACGTAGAAGATATCGAGAATTTAGAGCATGAAATACCTCTAGGGGCCAGTGACCATTGTGTCCTAGTCTTTAACTACATGATGGAATTCAAAATTATGACCATGGGACAAGAGATCTGGGAAAGGAGAGCTGACTACAGGAAAGGGGACTATATGAGGATAAGGGACTATCTGGGTGAAGTGCAGTGGGAGGAAGAAATTAGAGGAAAAACAGTCCAAGATATGATGGACCTAGTCATACAGAAATGCCAGGAGGCCGAAGAGAGATTTATACCAACGGTAAAGGGAAAAAATAAGAAGGAATATAATAACCCATGGTTTAATAGACAGTGTCAGGAAGCAAAAATGGCCAGCAGGCGGGAGTGGAGGAAGTACAGAAGACAAAGAACAGAGGACAACAGAAGCAGATACAACAGAGCTAGGAACGATTACATTAACATAAGACGAACATCGGAAAGGGACTATGAGAACGATATTGCAATCAAAGCGAAAAAACAACCTAAGTTACTACACAGTCATATAAGAAGAAAAATGTCGGTGAACGACCAAGTGACAAGACTAAGGAAGACAGAGGGGGCATATACTGAAAGTGACAAGGAAATCTGCGAGGCACTGAATGCCAGTTTCCATGGAGTGTTCACTACCGAGCCTGAGCAGCTCCCATTGTTGGAAGGGGTTACCCTAGATGAAAGACTATCAGATATAGAGGTGACAGCAGAGGAGGTAATGAAACAGTTGACAACTCTAGATGCAACTAAAGCAGTTGGACCAGACAAAGTATCACCGTGGATACTAAAAGAAGCAGCACAGGCCCTCAGTGTGCCTCTGGCAATGATCTTTAATGAGTCACTTATGTCAGGAGAATTGCCCAGTTGCTGGAAGAAGGCAAATGTCGTGCCGATCTTCAAGAAAGGAGATAGGGAGGAGGCACTTAACTACAGACCTGTATCACTGACAAGCATCCCCTGTAAAATACTGGAAAGAATAATTAGGCTACGACTGGTTGCACACCTGGAGAACATTAGGTTTGTGAACAAACATCAACATGGGTTCTGGACAGGGAAATCGTGCCTAACAAACCTTCTGGAATTCTATGATAAAATAACGAGGATAAGACAGGACAGAGATGGTTGGGCAGACTGCATATTTCTGGACTGCCAAAAAGCCTTTGATACAGTACCGCACATGAGACTGCTGTTCAAGCTCGAGAGGCAGGCGGGGGTGGGGGGAAAGGTCCTAGAATGGATAAGGAACTACCTAACAGGAAGGAGCCAAAGAGTTACGGTAAGGGGCGAGAAGTCGGACTGGCGAACAGTAACAAGTGGAGTACCACAAGGATCGGTGCTGGGACCAATTCTATTTCTTGTATATGTTAACGACATGTTTACAGGCGTAGAGTCCTACATGTCGATGTTTGCGGATGATGCAAAGTTGATGAGAAGAGTTGTGACAGATGAGGATTGCAGGATCCTCCAAGAGGACCTGAACAGATTGCAGAGATGGTCAGAGAAATGGCTACTAGAATTCAACACGAGCAAATGTAAAGTTATGGAAATGGGACTAGGAGATAGGAGACCAAAGGGACAGTACACAATGAAGGGGAACAGCCTACCTGTAACGACGCGTGAAAGAGACCTGGGGGTGGACGTAACACCTAATCTATCTCCTGAGGCACATATTAATAGGATAACGACAGCAGCGTACTCTACACTGGCAAAAGTTAGAACATCATTCAGAAACCTAAGTAAGGAGGCATTTAGGGCGCTTTACACTGCCTACGTAAGGCCAGTCTTAGAGTATGCCGCCTCATCATGGAGTCCCCATCTGAAGAAGCATATAATGAAGCTGGAAAAGGTTCAGAGGTTTGCAACGAGACTCGTCCCAGAGCTACGAGGGATGGGGTATGAAGAGCGCCTGAGGGAACTGTGCCTTACGACACTAGAAAGAAGAAGGGAGAGGGGGGACATGATAGGAACGTATAAGATACTCAGAGGAATTGACAGAGTGGACATAGACGAAATGTTCACACGGAATAGTAACAGAACGAGAGGACATGGATGGAAGCTTGAAACTCAGATGAGTCACAGAGATGTAAGGAAGTTTTCTTTTAGCGTGAGAGTAGTGGGGAAATGGAATGCACTTCAGGAACAGGTTGTGGAAGCAAATACTATTCATAATTTTAAAACCAGGTATGATAGGGAAATGGGACAGGAGTCATTGCTGTAAACAACCGATGCTCGAAAGGCGGGATCCAAGAGTCAATGCTCGATCCTGCAAGCACATATAGGTGAGTACATATAGGTGAGTACACACACATATACACACACACACACACACACACACACACACACACACACACACACACACACACACACACACACACACACACACACACACACACACACACACGAACACAAATACACACACACACACACACACACACACACACACACACACACACACACACACACACACACACACACACACACACACACACACACACACACACACACACACACACACACACACACACACACACACACACACACACACACACACACACACACACACACACACACACACACACACACACACACACACACACACACACACACACACACACACACACACACATACACACATACACACAAACACACACACACACACACACACACACACACACACACACACACACATACACACATACACACAAACACACACACACACACACACACACACACACACACACACACACACACACACACACACACACACACACACACACACACACACACACACACACACACAAACACACACACACACAAACTGGAGACCTATCTTGAGGTTATCTTGAGATGATTTCGGGGCTTTTTAGTGTCCCCGTGGTCCGGTCCTCGACCAGGCCTCCACCCCCAGGAAGCAGCCCGTGAGAGCTGACTAACACCCAGGTACCTATTTTACTGCTAGGTAACAGGAGCATAGGATGAAAGAAACTCTGCCCATTCTTTCTCGCCGGCGCCTGGGATCGAACCCAGGACCACAGGATCACAAGCCAACGTGTTGTCTGCTCGGCCGACCGGTCTACCGTCTAAACGGAGATAGTTCGTTGGTTATAATCCTTATGGTCCCCGATCGAATCCCAGTTGATGCAATAGCAAATCGACATATTCTTTAACCTGATTCGCCTGTTCACCGGCTCCCCTCCGACCGAGGAGCCGGTCGGCCGAGCGGACTTCGCACAGGACTTGTGATCCTGTAAAGTACTATTTTTCATAAAAAAATACGCAAACATCCCAAATTCAACACCTGAGCCATATTTTGGAGCCAAATTCTGGCTCTCTGCACGTATTCGCAGTTTGCAATTCCGTTTTTTTATACCGAAAATATGCCAATTACTGAAAGCAGCGATGGGTCACATTTTGCCCAAAACCCCCTGCATTTTCATAATATCCCGAACATCCCAAATTCGACACCAGAGCCATATTTTGGAGCAATATAAACGGGAATTCAGGAACATTTTAGTTATTTCTAAACAAAACACATTGATTTTTATCATATAAATTGGAAACAACGTTTTCATATGCATTTTTAACGATCAAAATAATACACAACCTCGCTTTATGATTTGATGTAAAAATCCTCGAATTTGGTATTATAGTGACTTCTTTCATGTTTTTCATGTAGAGTGATTTTAGGTTAAAATGTTCGAATTTACTAATATTTTCATAGTACTTCATGTTGTCTCACTATATGTGATTTGGCCTAGAATCCTCAAAATTTCACATAATATTGTGTTTTTAAGCAAGTTTTCTTGGATTGTTCTTTGTACATAAAATCATCGAATTTAGCAATATTTTCAGCATCCCTCTCTTGAGCCTCTGCATCCCTCTCTTAAGCCTCTGCCTTTCTCTCTTGAGCCTCTACATCATTCTCTTGAGCCTCTGCATCCCTCTCTTAAGCCTCTGCATCCCTCTCTTAAGCCTCTGCATAATTCTCTTGAGCCTCTGCAACACTCTCTTCAGCCTCTGCATCACTCTCTTAATCCTCTGCAACACTCTCTTCAGCCTCTGCATCATTCTCTTCGGCCTCTGCATCACTCTCTTAAGCCTCTGCTTCCCTCTCTTGATCCTCTGCATCACTCTCTTGAGCCTCTGCATCACTCTAATGATCCTCTGCATCACTCTCTTCAGCCTCTGCATCACTCGCATGATCCTCTGCATCACTCTCTTCAGCCTCTGCATCACTCTCTTGAGCCTCTGCATCACTCTCTTGAGCCTCTGCATCCCTCTCTGGAGCCTCAGCATCCCACTCTCGAGCCTCTGCAGCACTCTCTTGAGCCTCTGCATCATTCTCTTGAACTCCTGCATCCCTCTCATGAGCCTCTGCATCCCTCTATTGAGCCTTTGCCTCACTCTCCTAAGCCTCTGCATCCATCTCTTGAGCCTCTGCATCACTCTCAAGAGCCTCTGCATCCCTCTCTTGAGCGGCTGCATCCCTCTCTTCATCCTCTGCATCACTCTCTTGAGCCTCTATATCATTCTCTTGAGCCTCTGCATCTCTCTCTTCAGCCTCTGCATCCCTCTCTTAAGACTCTACATCACTCACTTAAGCCTCAGCATCACTCTCCTCAGCCTCTGCATCATTCTCTTAAGCCTCTGCTTCCCTCTGTTGATCCTCTGCATCACTCTCAAGAGCCTCTGCATCCCTCTCTTGAGCGGCTGCATCCCTCTCTTCATTCTCTGCATCACTCTCTTGAGCCTCTATATCATTCTCTTGAGCCTCTGCATCACTCTCATGATCCTCTGCATCACTCTCTTAAGCCTCTGCATCACTCTCTTAAGCCTCTGCATCCCTCTCTTGAGCCTCTGCATCATTCTCATAAGCCTCTGCATCACTCACTTGAGCCTCTGCATCACTCTCTTGAGCCTCTGCATCACTCTCTTGAGCCTCGGCATCCCTCTCTTAAGCCTCTGCATCACTCTCTTGAGCCTCTGCAACACTCTCTTAAGCCTCTGCAGCGCTCTCTTAAGCCTCTGCATCACTCTCTTGAGCCTCTGCATCACTCTCTTGAGCCTCTGCATCACTCTCTTTACCCTCTGCATCCCACTCTGGAGCCTCTGCATCCCTCTCTTGAGCCTTTGCATCCCTCTCTTGATCCTCTGCATCACTCTCGTAAGCCTCTGCATCCCTCTCTTCATCCTCTACATCACTCTCTTGAGCCTCTGCATCACTCTCTTGAGCCTCTGCATAACTCTCTTGAGTGTCTGCGTCACTCTCTTGAGCCTCTGAATCCCTCTCGTGAGCCTCTGCATCACTTTTTCGAGCTTCTGCATCACTCTCTTGAGCCTCTGCATCACTCTCTTAAGCCTCTGCATCACTCACTAGAGCCTCTGCATCTCTCACTTCAGCCTCTGCATCACTCTCTTAAGCCTCTCCTTCCCCTCCCTTCATCCTCTGCATCATTCTCTTGAGCCTCTGCATTGCTGTCTTGATCCTCTGCATCACTCTCTTGAGCCTCTGCATCACTCTCTTGAGCCTCTGCATCACTCGCTTGAGCCTCTGCATCACTCTCTTGAGCCTCTGCATCACTCTCTTGAGCCTCTGCATCACTCTCTTGAGCCTCTGCATCGCTCTCTTGAGCCTCTGCATCACTCTCTTGAGCCTCTGCATCACTCTCTTAAGCCTCTGTAACTCTCTCTTCAGCGTCTGCATCACTCTCTTGAGCCTCTGCATCACTCTCTTGAGCCTCTGCATCACTCTCTTGAGCCTCTGCATCCCTCTCTTGAGCCTCTGCAACACTCTCTTCAACCTTTGCATCACTCTCTTTATCCTCTGCACCCCTCTCTTAAGCCTCTGCATCCCTTGCTTGAGCCTCAGCATAACTCTCCTGAGTCTCTGAATCTCTCTCTTGAGCCTCTGAATCCCTCTCTTGAGTTTCTGCATCACTCTCTTGAGCCTCTGCATCCCTCTCTTAAGCCTCTACAACATTCTCTTGAGCCTCTGCATCACTCTCTTGAGCCTCTGCATCAATCTCTTAAACCGCTGCCTTTCTCTCTTGATCCTCTGCATCCCTCTCTTGAGCCTCTGCATCATTCTCTTGGGCCTCTGAATCCCTCTCCTAAGCCTCTGCATCACTCTCTTGAGCCTCTGCATCCGTCTATTAAACGTCTGCGTCTGTTTTGAGCCTATGCATCTCTCTCCTGGGCCTCTGCATCACTCTCTTAAGCCTCTGCAACACTCTTTTCAGCCTCTGCATCACTCTCCTAAGCCTCTGCATCACTCTCTTCGGCCTCTGCATCACTCTCTTAAGCCTCTGCTTCCCTCTCTTGATCCTCTGCATCACTCTCTTGAGCCTCTGCATCACTCTCATGATCCTCTGCATCACTCTCTTTAGCCTCTGTATCTCTCTCTTGAGCCTCTACATCACTCTCTTGAGCCTCTACATTACTCTCTTGAGCCTCTGCATCACTCTCTTTAGCCTCTGCATCCCTCTCATAATCCTCTGCATCACTCTCTTGAGCCTCTGCATCATTCTCTTGAGCCTCTGCATCCGTCTCTTAAGCCTCTACATCATTCTCTTGAGCCTCTGCATTACTCTCTTGAGCCTCTGCATCACTCTCTTAAGCCTCTGCATCTCTCTCTTGAGCCTCTGCATCACTCTCTTGAGCCTCTGCATCCCTCTCTGGAGGCTCAGTATCCCTCTCCTGAGACTCTGCAGCACTCTCTTCAGCCTCTGCATCATTCTCTTGAGCCTCTGCATCCCTCTCTTAAGCCTCTGCATACCTCTCTTGATCCTCTGCATCACTCTCTTGAGTCTCTGCATCATTCTCTTGAGCCTCTGCATTCCTCTCTTAAGCCTCTACATCATTCTCTTGAGCCTCTGCATCACTCTCTTGAGCCTCTGCATCACTCTCTTAAGCCTCTGCCTTTCTCTCTTGAGCCTCTGCATCACTCTCTTGAGCCTCTGCATCCCTCTATTAAGCCTCTGCATCACTCTCTTGAGCCTCTGCATCCCTCTCTTGAGCCACTGCATCACTCTCATGAGCCTCTGCATCACTCTATTGAACCTCTGCATCACTCTCTTGAGCCTCTGCATCACTCTCATGATCCTCTGCATCACTCTCTTAAGCCTCTGCATCCCTCTCCTGAGCCTCTGCATCATTCTCATAAGCCTCTGCATCACTCTCTTGAGCCTCTGCATCACTCTCTTGAGCCTCTACATCCCTCTCTTGAGCCTCTGCATCACTCACTTGAGCCTCTGCAACACTCTCTTAAGCCTCTGCAGCCCTCTCTAAAGCCTCTGCAACACTCTCTTGAGCTTCTGCATCACTCTCTTGAGCCTCTGCATCACTCTCTTGACCCTCTGCATCCCTCTCTGGAGCCTCTACATCCCTCTCTTGAGCCTTTGCATCCCTCTCTTAATCCTCTGCATCACTCTCGTAAGCCTCTGCATCCCTCTCTTCATCCTCTACATCATCTCGCAAGCCTCTGCATCACTCTCTTGAGCCTCTGCATAACTCTCTTGAGTGTCTGCGTCACTCTCCTGAGCCTCTGAATCCCTCTCGTGAGCCTCTGCATCACTTTATTGAGCTTCTGCATCACTCTCGTGATCCTCTGCATCACTCTCTTGAGCTTTTGCATCACTCTCTTAAGCCTCTGCATCCCTCTCTAGAGTCTCTGCATCTCTCACTTCAGCCTCTGCATCACTCTCTTAAGCCTCTGCTTCCCCTCTCTTCATCCTCTGCATCATTCTCTTGAGCCTCTGTCTTGCTCTCTTGATCCTCTGCATCACTCTCTTGAGCCTCTGCATCACTCTCTTGAGCCTCTGCATCACTCTCTTGAGCCTCTGCATCACTCTCTTGAGCCTCTGCATCACTCTCTTAAGCCTCTGCATTCCTCTCTTCATCCTCTGCATCAATCTCTTGAGCCTCTGCATCATTCTTTTGAGCCTCTGCATCACTCTCTGGAGTCTCTGCATCACTCGCTTGAGCCT
Organism: Procambarus clarkii; assembly: GCF_020424385.1. Lineage (NCBI taxonomy): Eukaryota > Metazoa > Arthropoda > Malacostraca > Decapoda > Cambaridae > Procambarus > Procambarus clarkii. The sequence goes on along the minus strand of NW_025574689.1, from coordinate 56,523 downwards.
CTGCATCCCTCTCTTGAGCCTCTGCATCACTCTCTTGAGCCTCTGCATTACACTCTTGAGCCTCTGCATCACTCTCTTAAGCATCTGCATCACTCTCGTAAGCCTCTGAATCACTCTCTTGAGACTCTGCATCCCTCCCTTGAGCCTCCGCATCACTCTCTTCAGCCTCTGCATACCTCTCTTGAGCCTCTGCATCATTCTCCTAAGCCTCTGCATCACTCTCCTGAGCCTCTGCGTCACTCACTTTAGCCTCTGCATCACTCTCTTTGGCCTCTGCATCACTCTTTTGAGCCTCTGCATCACACTCTTGAGCCTCTGCATCACTCTCTTGAGCCTCTGCATCACTCTCTTGAGCCTCTGCATCGCTCTCTTGAGCCTCTGCATCACTCTCTTGAGCCTCTGCATCACTCTCTTAAGCCTCTGTAACTCTCTCTTCAGCGTCTGCATCACTCTCTTAAGCCTCTGCATCCCTCTCTTGATCCTCTACATCACTCGCTGGAGCCTCTGCATAACTCTCTTGAGCCTCTGCATCTCTCTATTGAGCCTCTGCATCCCTCTCTTGAGCCTCTGCAACACTCTCTTCAACCTCTGCATCACTCTCTTTATCATCTGCACCCCTCTCTTAAGCCTCTGCATCCCTCGCTTGAGCCTCTGCATAACTCTCCTGAGTCTCTGAATCTCTCTCTTGAGCCTCTGAATCCCTCTCTTGAGTTTCTGCATCGCTCTCTTCATCCTCTGTATCCCTCTCCTATGCCTCTGCATCACTCTGCATCCCTCTCTTGAGCCTTTGCATCACTCTCTTTAGCCTCCGCATCCCTCTCTTGAACCACTGCATCATTCTCGTAAGCCTCTGCATCACTCTCTCAAGCCTCTGCACAACTCTCTTGAGTGTCTGCATCACTCTCTTTAGCCTCTGAATCCCTCTCTTGAGCCTCTGCATCACTCTCTCGAGCCTCTGTATCACCCTCCTGAGCCTCTGAATCCCTCTCTTGAGCCTCTGCATCACTCTCAAAAGCCTCTGCATCACTTTCTTCATCCTCTGCATCACTCTCTTGATCCTCTGCATCACTCTCTTGATCCTCTGCATCACTCTCTTGAGCCTCTGCATCCCTCTCTTGAGCCTCTGCATCCCTCTCTTGAGCCTCTGCATCACTCTCCTGAGGATCTGCATCACTCTCTTTATCGTATGCATCACTCTCTTTAGCCTCTACATCCCTCTCTTGAGCCTCTGCATCACTCTCTCGAGCCTCTGCATCACTCTCTTGAGCCTCTGAATCCCTCTCTTGAGACTGCATCACTCTCTAGAGCCTCTGCATCACTCTCTTCAGCCTCTGCATCACTCTCTTAAGCATCTGCTTCCCTCTCTTGATCCTCTGCATCACTATCTTGAGCCTCTGCATCACTCTCTTTATCGTCTGCATCACTCTCTTTAGCCTCTACATCACTCTCTTGAGCCTCTGCATCACTCTCCTGAGCCTCTGCGTCACTCCCTTTAGCCTCTGCGTCACTCTCTTTGGCCTCTGCATCACTCTTTTGAGCCTCTGCATCACACTCTTGAGCCTCTGCATCACTCTCTTGAGCCTCTGCATCATTCTCTTGAGCCTCTGCATCGCTCTCTTGAGCCTCTGCATCACTCTCTTGAGCCTCTGCATCACTCTCTTAAGCCTCTGTAACTCTCTCTTCAGCGTCTGCATCACTCCCTTAAGCCTCTGCATCACTCTCTTAAGCCTCTGCATCCCTGTCTTGATCCTCTACATCACTCGCTTGAGCCTCTGCATAACTCTCTTGAGCCTCTGCATCTCTCTCTTGAGCCTCTGCATCCCTCTCTTGAGCCTCTGCAACACTCTCTTCAACCTCTGCATCACTCTCTTTATCCTCTGCACCCCTCTCTTAAGCCTCTGCATCACTCTCATGATCCTCTGCATCACTCTCTTTAGCCTCTGTATCTCTCTCTTGAGCCTCTACATCACTCTCTTGAGCCTCTACATTACTCTCTTGAGCCTCTGCATCACTCTCTTTAGCCTCTGCATCCCTCTCATAATCCTCTGCATCACTCTCTTGAGCCTCTGCATCATTCTCTTGAGCCTCTGCATCCGTCTCTTAAGCCTCTACATCATTCTCTTGAGCCTCTGCATTACTCTCTTGAGCCTCTGCATCACTCTCTTAAGCCTCTGCATCTCTCTCTTGAGCCTCTGCATCACTCTCTTGAGCCTCTGCATCCCTCTCTGGAGGCTCAGTATCCCTCTCCTGAGACTCTGCAGCACTCTCTTCAGCCTCTGCATCATTCTCTTGAGCCTCTGCATCCCTCTCTTAAGCCTCTGCATACCTCTCTTGATCCTCTGCATCACTCTCTTGAGTCTCTGCATCATTCTCTTGAGCCTCTGCATTCCTCTCTTAAGCCTCTACATCATTCTCTTGAGCCTCTGCATCACTCTCTTGAGCCTCTGCATCACTCTCTTAAGCCTCTGCCTTTCTCTCTTGAGCCTCTGCATCACTCTCTTGAGCCTCTGCATCCCTCTATTAAGCCTCTGCATCACTCTCTTGAGCCTCTGCATCCCTCTCTTGAGCCACTGCATCACTCTCATGAGCCTCTGCATCACTCTATTGAACCTCTGCATCACTCTCTTGAGCCTCTGCATCACTCTCATGATCCTCTGCATCACTCTCTTAAGCCTCTGCATCCCTCTCCTGAGCCTCTGCATCATTCTCATAAGCCTCTGCATCACTCTCTTGAGCCTCTGCATCACTCTCTTGAGCCTCTACATCCCTCTCTTGAGCCTCTGCATCACTCACTTGAGCCTCTGCAACACTCTCTTAAGCCTCTGCAGCCCTCTCTAAAGCCTCTGCAACACTCTCTTGAGCTTCTGCATCACTCTCTTGAGCCTCTGCATCACTCTCTTGACCCTCTGCATCCCTCTCTGGAGCCTCTACATCCCTCTCTTGAGCCTTTGCATCCCTCTCTTAATCCTCTGCATCACTCTCGTAAGCCTCTGCATCCCTCTCTTCATCCTCTACATCATCTCGCAAGCCTCTGCATCACTCTCTTGAGCCTCTGCATAACTCTCTTGAGTGTCTGCGTCACTCTCCTGAGCCTCTGAATCCCTCTCGTGAGCCTCTGCATCACTTTATTGAGCTTCTGCATCACTCTCGTGATCCTCTGCATCACTCTCTTGAGCTTTTGCATCACTCTCTTAAGCCTCTGCATCCCTCTCTAGAGTCTCTGCATCTCTCACTTCAGCCTCTGCATCACTCTCTTAAGCCTCTGCTTCCCCTCTCTTCATCCTCTGCATCATTCTCTTGAGCCTCTGTCTTGCTCTCTTGATCCTCTGCATCACTCTCTTGAGCCTCTGCATCACTCTCTTGAGCCTCTGCATCACTCTCTTGAGCCTCTGCATCACTCTCTTGAGCCTCTGCATCACTCTCTTAAGCCTCTGCATTCCTCTCTTCATCCTCTGCATCAATCTCTTGAGCCTCTGCATCATTCTTTTGAGCCTCTGCATCACTCTCTGGAGTCTCTGCATCACTCGCTTGAGCCTCTGCATCCCTCTCTTGAGCCTCTGCATCACTCTCTTGAGCCTCTGCATTACACTCTTGAGCCTCTGCATCACTCTCTTAAGCATCTGCATCACTCTCGTAAGCCTCTGAATCACTCTCTTGAGACTCTGCATCCCTCCCTTGAGCCTCCGCATCACTCTCTTCAGCCTCTGCATACCTCTCTTGAGCCTCTGCATCATTCTCCTAAGCCTCTGCATCACTCTCCTGAGCCTCTGCGTCACTCACTTTAGCCTCTGCATCACTCTCTTTGGCCTCTGCATCACTCTTTTGAGCCTCTGCATCACACTCTTGAGCCTCTGCATCACTCTCTTGAGCCTCTGCATCACTCTCTTGAGCCTCTGCATCGCTCTCTTGAGCCTCTGCATCACTCTCTTGAGCCTCTGCATCACTCTCTTAAGCCTCTGTAACTCTCTCTTCAGCGTCTGCATCACTCTCTTAAGCCTCTGCATCCCTCTCTTGATCCTCTACATCACTCGCTGGAGCCTCTGCATAACTCTCTTGAGCCTCTGCATCTCTCTCTTGAGCCTCTGCATCCCTCTCTTGAGCCTCTGCAACACTCTCTTCAACCTCTGCATCACTCTCTTTATCATCTGCACCCCTCTCTTAAGCCTCTGCATCCCTCGCTTGAGCCTCTGCATAACTCTCCTGAGTCTCTGAATCTCTCTCTTGAGCCTCTGAATCCCTCTCTTGAGTTTCTGCATCACTCTCTTCATCCTCTGTATCCCTCTCCTATGCCTCTGCATCACTCTGCATCCCTCTCTTGAGCCTTTGCATCACTCTCTTTAGCCTCTGCATCCCTCTCTTGAACCACTGCATCATTCTCGTAAGCCTCTGCATCACTCTCTCAAGCCTCTGCACAACTCTCTTGAGTGTCTGCATCACTCTCTTTAGCCTCTGAATCCCTCTCTTGAGCCTCTGCATCACTCTCTCGAGCCTCTGTATCACCCTCCTGAGCCTCTGAATCCCTCTCTTGAGCCTCTGCATCACTCTCAAAAGCCTCTGCATCACTTTCTTCATCCTCTGCATCACTCTCTTGATCCTCTGCATCACTCTCTTGATCCTCTGCATCACTCTCTTGAGCCTCTGCATCCCTCTCTTGAGCCTCTGCATCCCTCTCTTGAGCCTCTGCATCACTCTCCTGAGGATCTGCATCACTCTCTTTATCGTATGCATCACTCTCTTTAGCCTCTACATCCCTCTCTTGAGCCTCTGCATCACTCTCTCGAGCCTCTGCATCACTCTCTTGAGCCTCTGAATCCCTCTCTTGAGACTGCATCACTCTCTAGAGCCTCTGCATCACTCTCTTCAGCCTCTGCATCACTCTCTTAAGCATCTGCTTCCCTCTCTTGATCCTCTGCATCACTATCTTGAGCCTCTGCATCACTCTCTTTATCGTCTGCATCACTCTCTTTAGCCTCTACATCACTCTCTTGAGCCTCTGCATCACTCTCCTGAGCCTCTGCGTCACTCCCTTTAGCCTCTGCGTCACTCTCTTTGGCCTCTGCATCACTCTTTTGAGCCTCTGCATCACACTCTTGAGCCTCTGCATCACTCTCTTGAGCCTCTGCATCATTCTCTTGAGCCTCTGCATCGCTCTCTTGAGCCTCTGCATCACTCTCTTGAGCCTCTGCATCACTCTCTTAAGCCTCTGTAACTCTCTCTTCAGCGTCTGCATCACTCCCTTAAGCCTCTGCATCACTCTCTTAAGCCTCTGCATCCCTGTCTTGATCCTCTACATCACTCGCTTGAGCCTCTGCATAACTCTCTTGAGCCTCTGCATCTCTCTCTTGAGCCTCTGCATCCCTCTCTTGAGCCTCTGCAACACTCTCTTCAACCTCTGCATCACTCTCTTTATCCTCTGCACCCCTCTCTTAAGCCTCTGCATCCCTCGCTTGAGCCTCTGCATAACTCTCCTGAGTCTCTGCATCACTCTCTTCATCCTCTGTATCCCTCTCCTATGCCTCTGCATCACTCTCTTGAGCCTCTGCATCACTCTCTTGATCCTCTGCATCACTCTCTTGAGCTTCTGCATCATTCTCCTGAGCCTCTGCATCCCTCTCTTAAGCCTCTACATCATTCTCTTGAGCCTCTGCATCACTCTCTTGAGCCTTTGCATCAATCTCTTAAACCGCTGCCTTTCTCTCTTGATCCTCTGCATCCCTCTCTTGAGCCTCTGCATCATTCTCTTGGGCCTCTGAATCCCTCTCCTAAGCCTCTGCATCACTCTCTTGAGCCTCTGAATCCCTCTCCTAAGCCTCTGCATCACTCTCTTGAGCCTCTCCATCCGTCTATTAAACGTCTGCGTCTGTTTTGAGCCTATGCATCTCTCTCCTGGGCCTCTGCATCACTCTCTTAAGCCTCTGCAACACTCTTTTCAGCCTCTGCATCACTCTCCTGAGCCTCTGCGTCACTCACTTTAGCCTCTGCATCACTCTCTTCGGCCTCTGCATCACTCTCTTAAGCCTCTGCTTCCCACTCTTGATCCTCTGCATCACTCTCTTGAGCCTCTGCATCACTCTCATGATCCTCTGCATTACTCTCTTTAGCCTGTGTATCACTCTCTTGAGCCTCTACATCACTCTCTTGAGCCTCTGCATCACTCTCTTGAGCCTCTGCATTATTCTCTTGAGCCTCTGCATCCGTCTCTTAAGCCTCTACATCATTCTCTTGAGCCCCTGCATTACTCTCTTGAGCCTCTGCATCACTCTCTTAAGCCTCTGCATCTCTCTCTTGAGCCTCTGCATCACTCTCTTGAGCCTCTGCATCCCTCTCTGGAGGCTCAGTATCCCTCTCTTGAGCCTCTGCAGCACTCTCTTCAGCCTCTGCATCATTCTCTTGAGCCTCTGCATCCCTCTCTTAAGCCTCTGCATCCCTCTCTTGATCCTCTGCATCACTCTCTTGAGTCTGTGCATCATTCTCTTGAGCCTCTGCATTCCTCTCTTAAGCCTCTACATCATTCTCTTGAGCCTCTGCATCACTCTCTTGAGCCTCTGCATCACTCTCTTAAGCCTCTGCCTTTCTCTCTTGAGCCTCTGCATCACTCTCTTGAGCCTCAGCTTCCTTCTCTTGAGCCTTTTGCAGCACTCTCTTGAGCCTCTGCATCATTCTCTTGAGCCTCTGCATCCCTCTCTTAAGCCTCTGCATCACTCTCTTGAGCCTCTGCATCCCTCTATTAAGCCTCTGCATCACTCTCTTGAGCCTCTGCATCCCTCTCTTGAGCCACTGCATCACTCTCTTGAGCCTCTGCATCACTCTCTTGAACCTCTGCATCACTCTCTTGAGCCTCTGCATCACTCTCATGATCCTCTGCATCACTCTCTTAAGCCTCTGCATCACTCTCTTGAGCCTCTGCATCCCACTCTTGAGCCACTGCATCACTCTCTTGAGCCTCTGCATCACTCTCTTGAACCTCTGCATCACTCTCTTGAGCCTCTGCATCCCTCTCTTAAGCCTCTGCATCACTCTCTTGAGCCTCTGCATCCTTCTATTAAGCCTCTGCATCACTCTCTTGAGCCTCTGCATCCCTCTCTTGAGCCACTGCATCACTCTCTTGAGCCTCTGCATCACTCTCTTGAACCTCTGCATCACTCTCTTGAGCCTCTGCATCACTCTCATGATCCTCTGCATCACTCTCTTAAGCCTCTGCATCACTCTCTTGAGCCTCTGCATCCCACTCATGAGCCACTGCATCACTCTCTTGAGCCTCTGCATCACTCTCTTGAACCTCTGCATCTCTCTCTTGAGCCTCTGCATCCCTCTCTTGAGCCTCTACATCATTCTCATAAGCCTCTGCATCACTCTCTTCAGCCTCTGCATCACTCTCTTGAGCCTCTACATCCCTCTCTTGAGCCTCTGCATCACTCTCTTGAGCCTTGGCATCCCTCTCTTAAGCCTATGCATCACTCTCTTGAGCCTCTGCAACACTCTCTTAAGCCTCTGCAGCCCTCTCTTAAGCCTCTGCATCACTCTCTTGAGCCTCTGCATCACTCTCTTGAGCCTCTGCATCACTCTCTTGACCCTCTGCATCCCTCTCTGAAGCCTCTGCATCCCTCTCTTGAGCCTTTGCATCCCTCTCTTAATCCTCTGCATCACTCTCGTAAGCCTCTGCATCCCTCTCTTCATCCTCTACATCACTCTCGCAAGCCTCTGCATCACTCTCTTGAGCCTCTGCATAACTCTCTTGAGTGTCTGCGTCACTCTCCTGAGCCTCTGAATCCCTCTCGTGAGGCTCTGCATCACTTTATCGAGCTTCTGCATCACTCTCGTGATCCTCTGCATCACTCTCTTGAGCTTTTGCATCACTCTCTTAAGCCTCTGCATCACTCTCTAGAGCCTCTGCATCTCTCACTTCAGCCTCTGCATCACTCTCTTAAGCCTCTGCTTCCCCTCTCTTCATCCTCTGCATCATTCTCTTGAGCCTCTGTATTGCTCTCTTGATCCTCTGGCTCACTCTCTTGAGCCTCTGCATCACTCTCTTGAGCCTCTGCATCACTCTCTTGAGCCTCTGCATCACTCTCTTGAGCCTTTGCATCACTCTCTTAAGCCTCTGCATCCCTCTCTTCATCCTCTGCATCAATCTATTGAGCCTCTGCATCATTCTTTTGAGCCTCTGCATCACTCTCTGGAGTCTCTGCATCACTCGCTTGAGCATCTGCGTCCCTCTCAGGAGCCTCTGCATACCTCTCTTGAGCCTCTGCATCACTCTCTCGAGCCTCTGCATCACCCTCTTGAGCCTCTGAATCCCTCTCTTGAGCCTCTGCATCACTCTCTCGAGCCTCTGCATCACTCTCTTGAGCCTCTGAATCCCTCTCTTGAGACTCTGCATCACTCTCTTCAGCCTCTGCATCACTCTCTTAAGCATCTGCTTCCCTCTCTTGATCCTCTGCATCACTATCTTGAGCCTCTGCATCACTCTCTTTATCGTCTGCATCACTCTCTTTAGCCTCTACATCACTCTCATGAGCCTCTGCATCACTCTCTTGAGCCTCTGCATCACTCTCTTAAGCCTCTGCCTTTCTCTCTTGAGCCTCTGCATCACTCTCTTGAGCCTCAGCTTCCTTCTCTTGAGCCTTTTGCAGCACTCTCTTGAGCCTCTGCATCATTCTCTTGAGCCTCTGCATCCCTCTTATAAGCCTCTGCATCACTCTCTTGAGCCTCTACATCCCTCTATTAAGCATCTGCATCCCTCTTATAAGCCTCTGCATCACTCTCTTGAGCCTCTACATCCCTCTATTAAGCCTCTGCATTACTCTCTTGAGCCTCTGCATCCCTCTCTTGAGCCACTGCATCACTCTCTTGAGCCTCTGCATCACTCTCTTGAACCTCTGCATCACTCTCTTGAGCCTCTGCATCACTCTCATGATCCTCTGCATCACTCTCTTAAGCCTCTGCATCACTCTCTTGAGCCTCTGCATCCCTCTCTTGAGCCACTGCATCACTCTCTTGAGCCTCTGCATCACTCTCTTGAACCTCTGCATCACTCTCTTGAGCCTCTGCATCCCTCTCTTGAGCCTCTGCATCATTCTCATAAGCCTCTGCATCACTCTCTTGAGCCTCTGCATCACTCTCTTGAGCCTCTACATCCCTCTCTTAAGCCTCTGCATCTCTCTCTTGAGCCTCTGCATCCCTCTCTTGAGCCTTTGCAACACTCTCTTCAACCTCTGCATCACTCTCTTTATCCTCTGCACCCCTCTCTTAAGCCTCTGCATCCCTCGCTTGAGCCTCTGCATAACTCTCCTGAGTCTCTGAATCTCTCTCTTGAGCCTCTGAATCCCTCTCTTGAGTTTCTGCATCACTCTCTTCATCCTCTGTATCCCTCTCCTATGCCTCTGCATCACTCTCTTGAGCCTCTGCATCACTCTCTTGATCCTCTGCATCACTCTCTTGAGCTTCTGCATCATTCTCCTGAGCCTCTGCATCCCTCTCTTAAGCCTCTACATCATTCTCTTGAGCCTCTGCATCACTCTCTTGAGCCTTTGCATCAATCTCTTAAACCGCTGCCTTTCTCTATTGATCCTCTGCATCCCTCTCTTGAGCCTCTGCATCATCCTCTTGGGCCTCTGAATCCCTCTCCTAAGCCTCTGCATCACTCTCTTGAGCCTCTGCATCCGTCTATTAAACGTCTGCGTCTGTTTGAGCCTATGCATCTCTCTCCTGGGCCTCTGCATCACTCTCTTAAGCCTCTGCAACACACTTTTCAGCCTCTGCATCACTCTCCTAAGCCTCTGCATCACTCTCTTCGGCCTCTGCATCACTCTCTTAAGCCCCTGCTTCCCACTCTTGATCCTCTGCATCACTCTCTTGAGCCTCTGCATCACTCTCATGATCCTCTGCATCACTCTCTTTAGCCTCTGTATCACTCTCTTGAGCCTCTACATCACTCTATTGAGCCTCTGCATTACTCTCTTGAGCCTCTGCATCACTCTCTTTAGCCTCTGCACCCCTCTCATAATCCTCTGCATCACTCTCTTGAGCCTCTGCATCATTCTCTTGAGCCTCTGCATCCGTCTTTTAAGCCTCTACATCATTCTCTTAAGCCCCTGCATTACTCTCTTGAGCCTCTGCATCACTCTCTTAAGCCTCTGCATCTCTCTCTTGAGACTCTGCATCACTCTCTTGAGCCTCTGCATCCCTCTCTGGAGGCTCAGTATCCCTCTCTTGAGCCTCTGCAGCACTCTCTTCAGCCTCTGCATCATTCTCTTGAGCCTCTGCATCCCTCTCTTAAGCCTCTGCATCCCTCTCTTGATCCTCTGCATCACTCTCTTGAGTCTCTGCATCATTCTCTTGAGCCTCTGCATTCCTCTCTTAAGCCTCTAAATCATTCTCTTGAGCCTCTGCATCACTCTCTTGAGCCTCTGCATCACTCTCTTAAGCCTCTGCCTTTCTCTCTTGAGCCTCTGCATCACTCTCTTGAGCCTCAGCTTCCTTCTCTTGAGCCTTTTGCAGCACTCTCTTGAGCCTCTGCATCATTCTCTTGAGCCTCTGCATCCCTCTATTAAGCCTCTGCATCACTCTCTTGATCCTCTGCATCCCTCTCTTGAGCCACTGCATCACTCTCTTGAGCCTCTGCATCACTCTCTTGAACCTCTGCATCACTCTCTTGAGCCTCTGCATCACTCTCATGATCCTCTGCATCACTCTCTTAAGCCTCTGCATCACTCTCTTGAGCCTCTGCATCCCTCTCTTGAGCCACTGCATCACTCTCTTGAGCCTCTGCATCCCTCTCTTGAGCCTCTGCATCCCTTGCTTGAGCCTCAGCATAACTCTCCTGAGTCTCTGAATCTCTCTCTTGAGCCTCTGAATCCCTCTCTTGAGTTTCTGCATCACTCTCTTGAGCCTCTGCATCCCTCTCTTAAGCCTCTACAACATTCTCTTGAGCCTCTGCATCACTCTCTTGAGCCTCTGCATCAATCTCTTAAACCGCTGCCTTTCTCTCTTGATCCTCTGCATCCCTCTCTTGAGCCTCTGCATCATTCTCTTGGGCCTCTGAATCCCTCTCCTAAGCCTCTGCATCACTCTCTTGAGCCTCTGCATCCGTCTATTAAACGTCTGCGTCTGTTTTGAGCCTATGCATCTCTCTCCTGGGCCTCTGCATCACTCTCTTAAGCCTCTGCAACACTCTTTTCAGCCTCTGCATCACTCTCCTAAGCCTCTGCATCACTCTCTTCGGCCTCTGCATCACTCTCTTAAGCCTCTGCTTCCCTCTCTTGATCCTCTGCATCACTCTCTTGAGCCTCTGCATCACTCTCATGATCCTCTGCATCACTCTCTTTAGCCTCTGTATCTCTCTCTTGAGCCTCTACATCACTCTCTTGAGCCTCTACATTACTCTCTTGAGCCTCTGCATCACTCTCTTTAGCCTCTGCATCCCTCTCATAATCCTCTGCATCACTCTCTTGAGCCTCTGCATCATTCTCTTGAGCCTCTGCATCCGTCTCTTAAGCCTCAACATCATTCTCTTGAGCCTCTGCATTACTCTCTTGAGCCTCTGCATCACTCTCTTAAGCCTCTGCATCTCTCTCTTGAGCCTCTGCATCACTCTCTTGAGCCTCTGCATCCCTCTCTGGAGGCTCAGTATCCCTCTCCTGAGACTCTGCAGCACTCTCTTCAGCCTCTGCATCATTCTCTTGAGCCTCTGCATCCCTCTCTTAAGCCTCTGCATACCTCTCTTGATCCTCTGCATCACTCTCTTGAGTCTCTGCATCATTCTCTTGAGCCTCTGCATTCCTCTCTTAAGCCTCTACATCATTCTCTTGAGCCTCTGCATCACTCTCTTGAGCCTCTGCATCACTCTCTTAAGCCTCTGCCTTTCTCTATTGAACCTCTGCATCACTCTCTTGAGCCTCTGCATCCCTCTATTAAGCCTCTGCATCACTCTCTTGAGCCTCTGCATCCCTCTCTTGAGCCACTGCATCACTCTCATGAGCCTCTGCATCACTCTATTGAACCTCTGCATCACTCTCTTGAGCCTCTGCATCACTCTCATGATCCTCTGCATCACTCTCTTAAGCCTCTGCATCCCTCTCCTGAGCCTCTGCATCATTCTCATAAGCCTCTGCATCACTCTCTTGAGCCTCTGCATCACTCTCTTGAGCCTCTACATCCCTCTCCTGAGCCTCTGCATCACTCACTTGAGCCTCTGCAACACTCTCTTAAGCCTCTGCAGCCCTCTCTAAAGCCTCTGCAACACTCTCTTGAGCCTCTGCATCACTCTCTTGAGCCTCTGCATCACTCTCTTGACCCTCTGCATCCCTCTCTGGAGCCTCTACATCCCTCTCTTGAGCCTTTGCATCCCTCTCTTAATCCTCTGCATCACTCTCGTAAGCCTCTGCATCCCTCTCTTCATCCTCTACATCATCTCGCAAGCCTCTGCATCACTCTCTTGAGCCTCTGCATAACTCTCTTGAGTGTCTGCGTCACTCTCCTGAGCCTCTGAATCCCTCTCGTGAGCCTCTGCATCACTTTATTGAGCTTCTGCATCACTCTCGTGATCCTCTGCATCACTCTCTAGAGTCTCTGCATCTCTCACTTCAGCCTCTGCATCACTCTCTTAAGCCTCTGCTTCCCCTCTCTTCATCCTCTGCATCATTCTCTTGAGCCTCTGTCTTGCTCTCTTGATCCTCTGCATCACTCTCTTGAGCCTCTGCATCACTCTCTTGAGCCTCTGCATCACTCTCTTGAGCCTCTGCATCACTCTCTTGAGCCTCTGCATCACTCTCTTAAGCCTCTGCATTCCTCTCTTCATCCTCTGCATCAATCTCTTGAGCCTCTGCATCATTCTTTTGAGCCTCTGCATCACTCTCTGGAGTCTCTGCATCACTCGCTTGAGCCTCTGCATCCCTCTCTTGAGCCTCTGCATCACTCTCTTGAGCCTCTGCATCACACTCTTGAGCCTCTGCATCACTCTCTTAAGCATCTGCATCACTCTCGTAAGCCTCTGAATCACTCTCTTGAGACTCTGCAACCTCCCTTGAGCCTCCGCATCACTCTCTTCAGCCTCTGCATACCTCTCTTGAGCCTCTGCATCATTCTCCTAAGCCTCTGCATCACTCTCCTGAGCCTCTGCGTCACTCACTTTAGCCTCTGCATCACTCTCTTTGGCCTCTGCATCACTCTTTTGAGCCTCTGCATCACATTCTTGAGCCTCTGCATCACTCTCTTGAGCCTCTGCATCACTCTCTTGAGCCTCTGCATCGCTCTCTTGAGCCTCTGCATCACTCTCTTGATCCTCTGCATCACTCTCTTAAGCCTCTGTAACTCTCTCTTCAGCGTCTGCATTACTTTCTTAAGCCTCTGCATCCCTCTCTTGATCCTCTACATCACTCGCTGGAGCCTCTGCATAACTCTCTTGAGCCTCTGCATCTCTCTATTGAGCCTCTGCATCCCTCTCTTGAGCCTCTGCAACACTCTCTTCAACCTCTGCATCACTCTCTTTATCATCTGCACCCCTCTCTTAAGCCTCTGCATCCCTCGCTTGAGCCTCTGCATAACTCTCCTGAGTCTCTGAATCTCTCTCTTGAGCCTCTGAATCCCTCTCTTGAGTTTCTGCATCGCTCTCTTCATCCTCTGTATCCCTCTCCTATGCCTCTGCATCACTCTGCATCCCTCTCTTGAGCCTTTGCATCACTCTCTTTAGCCTCCGCATCCCTCTCTTGAACCACTGCATCATTCTCGTAAGCCTCTGCATCACTCTCTCAAGCCTCTGCACAACTCTCTTGAGTGTCTGCATCACTCTCTTTAGCCTCTGAATCCCTCTCTTGAGCCTCTGCATCACTCTCTCGAGCCTCTGTATCACCCTCCTGAGCCTCTGAATCCCTCTCTTGAGCCTCTGCATCACTCTCTAGAGCCTCTGCATCACTTTCGTCATCCTCTGCATCACTCTCTTGATCCTCTGCATCACTCTCTTGATTCTCTGCATCACTCTCTTGAGCCTCTGCATCCCTCTCTTGAGCCTCTGCATCCCTCTCTTGAGCCTCTGCATCACTCTCCTGAGGATCTGCATCACTCTCTTTATCGTATGCATCACTCTGTTTAGCCTCTACATCCCTCTCTTGAGCCTCTGCATCACTCTCTCGAGCCTCTGCATCACTCTCTTGAGCCTCTGAATCCCTCTCTTGAGACTGCATCACTCTCTAGAGCCTCTGCATCACTCTCTTCAGCCTCTGCATCACTCTCTTAAGCATCTGCTTCCCTCTCTTGATCCTCTGCATCACTATCTTGAGCCTCTGCATCACTCTCTTTATCGTCTGCATCACTCTCTTTAGCCTCTACATCACTCTCTTGAGCCACTGCATCACTCTCCTGAGCCTCTGCGTCACTCCCTTTAGCCTCTGCGTCACTCTCTTTGGCCTCTGCATCACTCTTTTGAGCCTCTGCATCACACTCTTGAGCCTCTGCATCACTCTCTTGAGCCTCTGCATCATTCTCTTGAGCCTCTGCATCGCTCTCTTGAGCCTCTGCATCACTCTCTTGAGCCTCTGCATCACTCTCTTAAGCCTCTGTAACTCTCTCTTCAGCGTCTGCATCACTCCCTTAAGCCTCTGCATCACTCTCTTAAGCCTCTGCATCCCTGTCTTGATCCTCTACATCACTCGCTTGAGCCTCTGCATAACTCTCTTGAGCCTCTGCATCTCTCTCTTGAGCCTCTGCATCCCTCTCTTGAGCCTCTGCAACACTCTCTTCAACCTCTGCATCACTCTCTTTATCCTCTGCACCCCTCTCTTAAGCCTCTGCATCCCTCGCTTGAGCCTCTGCATAACTCTCCTGAGTCTCTGCATCACTCTCTTCATCCTCTGTATCCCTCTCCTATGCCTCTGCATCACTCTCTTGAGCCTCTGCATCACTCTCTTGATCCTCTGCATCACTCTCTTGAGCTTCTGCATCATTCTCCTGAGCCTCTGCATCCCTCTCTTAAGCCTCTACATCATTCTCTTGAGCCTCTGCATCACTCTCTTGAGCCTTTGCATCAATCTCTTAAACCGCTGCCTTTCTCTCTTGATCCTCTGCATCCCTCTCTTGAGCCTCTGCATCATTCTCTTGGGCCTCTGAATCCCTCTCCTAAGCCTCTGCATCACTCTCTTGAGCCTCTGCATCCCTCTCCTAAGCCTCTGCATCACTCTCTTGAGCCTCTGCATCCGTCTATTAAACCTCTGCGTCTCTCTTGAGCCTCTGCATCTCTCTCCTGGGCCTCTGCATCACTCTCTTAAGCCTCTGCAACACTCTCTTCAGCCTCTGCATCACTCTCCTGAGCCTCTGCGTCACTCTCTTTAGCCTCTGCATCACTCTCTTGAGCCTCTGCATGCATCACTCTCTTGAGCCTCTGCATCCCTCTCTTGATCCTCTGCATCACTCTCTTGAGCCTCTGCATCACTCTCTTGATCCTCTGCATCACTCTCTTGAGCCTCTGCATCACTCTCTTGAGCCTCTGCATCACTCTCTTGAGCCTCTGCATCACTCTCTTGAGCCTCTGCATCATTCTCTTGAGCCTCTGCATCCGTCTCTTAAGCCTCTACATCATTCTCTTGAGCCCCTGCATTACTCTCTTGAGCCTCTGCATCACTCTCTTAAGCCTCTGCATCTCTCTCTTGAGCCTCTGCATCACTCTCTTGAGCCTCTGCATCCCTCTCTGGAGGCTCAGTATCCCTCTCTTGAGCCTCTGCAGCACTCTCTTCAGCCTCTGCATCATTCTCTTGAGCCTCTGCATCCCTCTCTTAAGCCTCTGCATCCCTCTCTTGATCCTCTGCATCACTCTCTTGAGTCTCTGCATCATTCTCTTGAGCCTCTGCATTCCTCTCTTAAGCCTCTACATCATTCTCTTGAGCCTCTGCATCACTCTCTTGAGCCTCTGCATCACTCTCTTAAGCCTCTGCCTTTCTCTCTTGAGCCTCTGCATCACTCTCTTGAGCCTCAGCTTCCTTCTCTTGAGCCTTTTGCAGCACTCTCTTGAGCCTCTGCATCATTCTCTTGAGCCTCTGCATCCCTCTCTTAAGCCTCTGCATCACTCTCTTGAGCCTCTGCATCCCTCTATTAAGCCTCTGCATCACTCTCTTGAGCCTCTGCATCCCTCTCTTGAGCCACTGCATCACTCTCTTGAGCCTCTGCATCACTCTCTTGAACCTCTGCATCACTCTCTTGAGCCTCTGCATCACTCTCATGATCCTCTGCATCACTCTCTTAAGCCTCTGCATCACTCTCTTGAGCCTCTGCATCCCACTCTTGAGCCACTGCATCACTCTCTTGAGCCTCTGCATCACTCTCTTGAACCTCTGCATCACTCTCTTGAGCCTCTGCATCCCTCTCTTAAGCCTCTGCATCACTCTCTTGAGCCTCTGCATCCTTCTATTAAGCCTCTGCATCACTCTCTTGAGCCTCTGCATCCCTCTCTTGAGCCACTGCATCACTCGCTTGAGCCTCTGCATCACTCTCTTGAACCTCTGCATCACTCTCTTGAGCCTCTGCATCACTCTCATGATCCTCTGCATCACTCTCTTAAGCCTCTGCATCACTCTCTTGAGCCTCTGCATCCCACTCTTGAGCCACTGCATCACTCTCTTGAGCCTCTGCATCACTCTCTTGAACCTCTGCATCACTCTCTTGAGCCTCTGCATCCCTCTCTTGAGCCTCTACATCATTCTCATAAGCCTCTGCATCACTCTCTTGAGCCTCTGCATCACTCTCTTGAGCCTCTACATCCCTCTCTTGAGCCTCTGCATCACTCTCTTGAGCCTTGGCATCCCTCTCTTAAGCCTATGCATCACTCTCTTGAGCCTCTGCAACACTCTCTTAAGCCTCTGCAGCCCTCTCTTAAGCCTCTGCATCACTCTCTTGAGCCTCTGCATCACTCTCTTGAGCCTCTGCATCACTCTCTTGACCCTCTGCATCCCTCGCTGAAGCCTCTGCATCCCTCTCTTGAGCCTTTGCATCCCTCTCTTAATCCTCTGCATCACTCTCGTAAGCCTCTGCATCCCTCTCTTCATCCTCTACATCACTCTCGCAAGCCTCTGCATCACTCTCTTGAGCCTCTGCATAACTCTCTTGAGTGTCTGCGTCACTCTCCTGAGCCTCTGAATCCCTCTCGTGAGCCTCTGCATCACTTTATCGAGCTTCTGCATCACTCTCGTGATCCTCTGCATCACTCTCTTGAGCTTTTGCATCACTCTCTTAAGCCTCTGCATCACTCTCTAGAGCCTCTGCATCTCTCACTTCAGCCTCTGCATCACTCTCTTAAGCCTCTGCTTCCCCTCTCTTCATCCTCTGCATCATTCTCTTGAGCCTCTGTATTGCTCTCTTGATCCTCTGCATCACTCTCTTGAGCCTCTGCATCACTCTCTTGAGCCTCTGCATCACTCTCTTGAGCCTCTGCATCACTCTCTTGAGCCTCTGCATCACTCTCTTAAGCCTCTGCATCCCTCTCTTCATCCTCTGCATCAATCTCTTGAGCCTCTGCATCATTCTTTTGAGCCTCTGCATCACTCTCTGGAGTCTCTGCATCACTCGCTTGAGCATCTGCGTCCCTCTCATGAGCCTCTGCACACCTCTCTTGAGCCTCTGCATCACTCTCTCGAGCCTCTGCATCACCCTCTTGAGCCTCTGAATCCCTCTCTTGAGCCTCTGCATCACTCTCTTGAGCCTCTGCATCACTCTCTTGAGCCTCTGAATCACTCTCTTGAGCCTCTGCATCACTCTCTAGAGCCTCTGCATCACTCTCTTCAGCCTCTGCATCACTCTCTTAAGCATCTGCTTCCCTCTCTTGATCCTCTGCATCACTATCTTGAGCCTCTGCATCACTCTCTTTATCGTCTGCATCACTCTCTTTAGCCTCTACATCACTCTCATGAGCCTCTGCATCACTCTCTTGAGCCTCTGCATCACTCTCTTGATCCTCTGCATCACTCTATCGTCTGCATCATTCTCCTAAGCCTCTGCATCACTCTCTGAGCCTCTGCGTCACTCTCTTTAGCCTCTGCATCACTCTCTTTGGCCTCTGCATCACTCTTTTGAGCCTCTGCATCTCACTCTTGAGCCTCTGCATCACTCTCTTGAGCCTCTGCATCACTCTCTTGAGCCTCTGCATCGCTCTCTTGAGCCTCTGCATCACTCTCTTGAGCCTCTGCATCACTCTCTTAAGCCTCTGTAACTCTCTCTTCAGCGTCTGCATCACTCCCTTAGGCCTCTGCATCACTCTCTTAAGCCTCTGCATCACTCTCTTGAGCCTCTGCATCACTCTCTTAAGCCTCTGCATCTCTCTCTTCAGCCTCTGCATCACTCTCTTTAGCCTCTGCATCACTCTCTTGAGCCTCTGCATCACTCTCTTGAGTCTCTGCATCTCTCTCTTGAGCCTCTGCATCCCTCTCTTGAGTTTCTGCATCACTCTCTTCATCCTCTGTATCCCTCTCCTAAGCCTCTGCATCACTCTCTTGAGCCTCTGCATCACTCTCTTGATCCTCTGCATCACTCTCTTGAGCTTCTGCATCATTCTCCTGAGCCTCTGCATCCCTCTCTTAAGCCTCTACATCATTCTCTTGAGCCTCTGCATCACTCTCTTGAGCCTTTGCATCAATCTCTTAAACCGCTGCCTTTCTCTCTTGATCCTCTGCATCCCTCTCTTGAGCCTCTGCATCACTCTCTTGGGCCTCTGAATCCCTCTCCTAAGCCTCTGCATCACTCTCTTGAGCCTCTGCATCCGTCTATTAAACGTCTGCGTCTGTTTTGAGCCTATGCATCTCTCTCCTGGGCCTCTGCATCACTCTCTTAAGCCTCTGCAACACTCTTTTCAGCCTCTGCATCACTCTCCTAAGCCTCTGCATCACTCTCTTCGGCCTCTGCATCACTCTCTTAAGCCTCTGCTTCCCACTCTTGATCCTCTGCATCACTCTCTTGAGCCTCTGCATCACTCTCATGATCCTCTGCATCACTCTCTTTAGCCTCTGCATCCCTCTCATAATCCTCTGCATCACTCTCTTGAGCCTCTGCATCACTCTCTTGAGCCTCTGCATCCGTCTCTTAAGCCTCTGCATCACTCTCTTGAGCCCCTGCATCACTCTCTTGAGCCTCTGCATCACTCTCTGAAGCCTCTGCATCTCTCTCTTGAGCCTCTGCATCACTCTCTTGAGCCTCTGCATCCCTCTCTGGAGGCTCAGTATCCCTCTCTTGAGCCTCTGCAGCACTCTCTTCAGCCTCTGCATCATTCTCTTGAGCCTCTGCATCCCTCTCTTAAGCCTCTGCATCCCTCTCTTGATCCTCTGCATCACTCTCTTGAGTCTCTGCATCATTCTCTTGAGCCTCTGCATTCCTCTCTTAAGCCTCTACATCATTCTCTTGAGCCTCTGCATCACTCTCTTGAGCCTCTGCATCACTCTCTTAAGCCTCTGCCTTTCTCTCTTGAGCCTCTGCATCACTCTCTTGAGCCTCTGCTTCCTTCTCTTGAGCCTCTGCAGCACTCTCTTGAGCCTCTGCATCATTCTCTTGAGCCTCTGCATCCCTCTTGAGCCTCTGCATCCTCTGCATCACTCTCTTGAGCCTCTACATCCCTCTATTAAGCCTCTGCATCACTCTCTTAAGCCTCTGCATCACTCTCTTGAGCCTCTGCATCCCTCTATTAAGCCTCTGCATCACTCTCTTGAGCCTCTGCATCCCTCTCTTGAGCCTCTGCATCACTCTCTTGAGCCTCTGCATCACTCTCTTGAACCTCTGCATCACTCTCTTGAGCCTCTGCATCACTCTCTTGATCCTCTGCATCACTCTCTTAAGCCTCTGCATCACTCTCTTGAGCCTCTGCATCCCTCTCTTGAGCCTCTGCATCACTCTCTTGAGCCTCTGCATCACTCTCTTGAGCCTCTGCATCACTCTCTTGAGCCTCTGCATCCCTCTCTTGAGCCTCTGCATCACTCTCTTGAGCCTCTGCATCACTCTCTTAAGCCTCTGCATAACTCTCTTGAGCCTCTGCATCTCTCTCTTGAGCCTCTGCATCCCTCTCTTGAGCCTCTGCATCCCTCTCTTGAGCCTCTGCAACACTCTCTTCAACCTCTGCATCACTCTCTTTATCCTCTGCACCCCTCTCTTAAGCCTCTGCATCCCTCGCTTGAGCCTCTGCATGACTCTCCTGAGTCTCTGAATCTCTCTCTTGAGCCTCTGAATCCCTCTCTTGAGTTTCTGCATCACTCTCTTCATCCTCTGTATCCCTCTCCTATGCCTCTGCATCACTCTCTTGAGCCTCTGCATCACTCTCTTGATCCTCTGCATCACTCTCTTGAGCTTCTGCATCATTCTCCTGAGCCTCTGCATCCCTCTCTTAAGCCTCTACATCATTCTCTTGAGCCTCTGCATCACTCTCTTGAGCCTTTGCATCAATCTCTTAAACCGCTGCCTTTCTCTCTTGATCCTCTGCATCCCTCTCTTGAGCCTCTGCATCATCCTCTTGGGCCTCTGAATCCCTCTCCTAAGCCTCTGCATCACTCTCTTGAGCCTCTGCATCCGTCTATTAAACGTCTGCGTCTGTTTTGAGCCTATGCATCTCTCTCCTGGGCCTCTGCATCACTCTCTTAAGCCTCTGCAACACTCTTTTCAGCCTCTGCATCACTCTCCTAAGCCTCTGCATCACTCTCTTCGGCCTCTGCATCACTCTCTTAAGCCTCTGCTTCCCACTCTTGATCCTCTGCATCACTCTCTTGAGCCTCTGCATCACTCTCATGATCCTCTGCATCACTCTCTTTAGCCTCTGTATCACTCTCTTGAGCCTCTACATCACTCTATTGAGCCTCTGCATTACTCTCTTGAGCCTCTGCATCACTCTCTTTAGCCTCTGCACCCCTCTCATAATCCTCTGCATCACTCTCTTGAGCCTCTGCATCATTCTCTTGAGCCTCTGCATCCGTCTTTTAAGCCTCTACATCATTCTCTTGAGCCCCTGCATTACTCTCTTGAGCCTCTGCATCACTCTCTTAAGCCTCTGCATCTCTCTCTTGAGCCTCTGCATCACTCTCTTGAGCCTCTGCATCCCTCTCTGGAGGCTCAGTATCCCTCTCTTGAGCCTCTGCAGCACTCTCTTCAGCCTCTGCATCATTCTCTTGAGCCTCTGCATCCCTCTCTTAAGCCTCTGCATCCCTCTCTTGATCCTCTGCATCACTCTCTTGAGTCTCTGCATCATTCTCTTGAGCCTCTGCATTCCTCTCTTAAGCCTCTACATCATTCTCTTGAGCCTCTGCATCACTCTCTTGAGCCTCTGCATCACTCTCTTAAGCCTCTGCCTTTCTCTCTTGAGCCTCTGCATCACTCTCTTGAGCCTCAGCTTCCTTCTCTTGAGCCTTTTGCAGCACTCTCTTGAGCCTCTGCATCATTCTCTTGAGCCTCTGCATCCCTCTCTTAAGCCTCTGCATCACTCTCTTGAGCCTCTGCATCCCTCTATTAAGCCTCTGCATCACTCTCTTGAGCCTCTGCATCCCTCTCTTGAGCCACTGCATCACTCTCTTGAGCCTCTGCATCACTCTCTTGAACCTCTGCATCACTCTCTTGAGCCTCTGCATCACTCTCATGATCCTCTGCATCACTCTCTTAAGCCTCTGCATCACTCTCTTGAGCCTCTGCATCCCTCTCTTGAGCCACTGCATCACTCTCTTGAGCCTCTGCATCACTCTCTTGAACCTCTGCATCACTCTCTTGAGCCTCTGCATCCCTCTCTTGAGCCTCTGCATCATTCTCATAAGCCTCTGCATTACTCTCTTGAGCCTCTGCATCACTCTCTTGAGCCTCTACATCCCTCTCTTGAGCCTCTGCATCACTCTCTTGAGCCTCTGCATCCCTCTCTTAAGCCTATGCATCACTCTCTTGAGCCTCTGCATCACTCTCTTAAGCCTCTGCATCCCTCTCTTAAGCCTCTGCATCACTCTCTTGAGCCTCTGCATCACTCTCTTGAGCCTCTGCATCACTCTCTTCTGAGCCTCTCTGGAGCATCTGCATCTCTCTTGAGCCTCTGCATCACTCTCTTAAGCCTCTGCATCACTCTCTTAAGCCTCTGCATCACCTCTCTCTCTTAAGCCTCTGCATCACCTCTGCATCTCTGAGCCTCTGCATCTCTCTTGAGCCTCTCTTCTCTTAAGCCTCTGCATCACTCTCTTGAGCCTCTGCATCACTCTCTTGAGCCTCTGCATCACTCTCTTAAGCCTCTGCATCACTCTCTTGAGCCTCTGCATCACTCTCTTGAGCCTCTGCATCACTCTCTTGAGCCTCTGCATCCCTCTCTTGCCTCTGCAGCCTCTCTTGAGCCTCTGCATCACTCTCTTGAGCCTCTGCATCATTCTCTTGAGCCTCTGCATCACCTCTCTGAGCCTCTGCATCACTCTCTTGAGCCTCTGCATCACTCTCTTAAGCCTCTGCATTTCTCTCTTGAGCCTCTGCATCACTCTCTTGAGCCTCTGCATCTCTCTTGAGCCTCTGCATCACTCTCTTGAGCCTCTGCATCCCTCTTGAGCCTCTGCATCCCTCTCTTAAGCCTCTGCATCACTCTCCTGAGCCTCTGCATCACTCTCTTGAGCCTCTGCATCACTCTCTTGAGCCTCTGCATCCCTCTCTTGAGCCTCTGCATCATCCTCTTGGGCCTCTGAATCCCTCTCCTAAGCCTCTGCATCACTCTCTTGAGCCTCTGCATCCGTCTATTAAACGTCTGCGTCTGTTTTGAGCCTATGCATCTCTCTCCTGGGCCTCTGCATCACTCTCTTAAGCCTCTGCAACACACTTTTCAGCCTCTGCATCACTCTCCTAAGCCTCTGCATCACTCTCTTCGGCCTCTGCATCACTCTCTTAAGCCCCTGCTTCCCACTCTTGATCCTCTGCATCACTCTCTTGAGCCTCTGCATCACTCTCATGATCCTCTGCATCACTCTCTTAAGCCTCTGTATCACTCTCTTGAGCCTCTACATCACTCTCTTGAGCCTCTGCATTACTCTCTTGAGCCTCTGCATCACTCTCTTTAGCCTCTGCATCCCTCTCATAATCCTCTGCATCACTCTCTTGAGCCTCTGCATCATTCTCTTGAGCCTCTGCATCCGTCTTTTAAGCCTCTACATCATTCTCTTGAGCCCCTGCATTACTCTCTTGAGCCTCTGCATCACTCTCTTAAGCCTCTGCATCTCTCTCTTGAGCCTCTGCATCACTCTCTTGAGCCTCTGCATCCCTCTCTGGAGGCTCAGTATCCCTCTCTTGAGCCTCTGCAGCACTCTCTTCAGCCTCTGCATCATTCTCTTGAGCCTCTGCATCCCTCTCTTAAGCCTCTGCATCCCTCTCTTGATCCTCTGCATCACTCTCTTGAGTCTCTGCATCATTCTCTTGAGCCTCTGCATTCCTCTCTTAAGCCTCTACATCATTCTCTTGAGCCTCTGCATCACTCTCTTGAGCCTCTGCATCACTCTCTTAAGCCTCTGCCTTTCTCTCTTGAGCCTCTGCATCACTCTCTTGAGCCTCAGCTTCCTTCTCTTGAGCCTTTTGCAGCACTCTCTTGAGCCTCTGCATCATTCTCTTGAGCCTCTGCATCCCTCTTATAAGCCTCTGCATCACTCTCTTGAGCCTCTACATCCCTCTATTAAGCCTCTGCATCACTCTCTTGAGCCTCTGCATCCCTCTCTTGAGCCTCTGCATCACTCTCTTGAGCCTCTGCATCACTCTCTTGAACCTCTGCATCACTCTCTTGAGCCTCTGCATCACTCTCATGATCCTCTGCATCACTCTCTTAAGCCTCTGCATCACTCTCTTGAGCCTCTGCATCCCTCTCTTGAGCCACTGCATCACTCTCTTGAGCCTCTGCATCACTCTCTTGAACCTCTGCATCACTCTCTTGAGCCTCTGCATCCCTCTCTTGAGCCTCTGCATCATTCTCATAAGCCTCTGCATTACTCTCTTGAGCCTCTGCATCACTCTCTTGAGCCTCTACATCCCTCTCTTGAGCCTCTGCATCACTCTCTTGAGCCTCGGCATCCCTCTCTTAAGCCTATGCATCACTCTCTTGAGCCTCTGCAACACTCTCTTAATCCTCTGCAGCCCTCTCTTAAGCCTCTGCATCACTCTCTTGAGCCTCTGCATCACTCTCTTGAGCCTCTGCATCACTCTCTTGACCCTCTGCATCCTTCTCTGGAGCCTCTGCATCCCTCTCTTGAGCCTTTGCATCCCTCTCTTAATCCTCTGCATCACTCTCGTAAGCCTCTGCATCCCTCTCTTCATCCTCTACATCACTCTCGCAAGCCTCTGCATCACTCTCTTGAGCCTCTGCATCCGTCTCTTAAGCCTCTACATCATTCTCTTGAGCCCCTGCATTACTCTCTTGAGCCTCTGCATCACTCTCTTAAGCCTCTGCATCTCTCTCTTGAGCCTCTGCATCACTCTCTTGAGCCTCTGCATCCCTCTCTGGAGGCTCAGTATCACTCTCTTGAGCCTCTGCAGCACTCTCTTCAGCCTCTGCATCATTCTCATGAGCCTCTGCATCCCTCTCTTAAGCCTCTGCATCCCTCTCTTGATCCTCTGCATCACTATCTTGAGTCTCTGCATCATTCTCTTGAGCCTCTGCATTCCTCTCTTAAGCCTCTACATCATTCTCGTGAGCCTCTGCATCACTCTCTTGAGCCTCTGCATCACTCTCGTAAGCCTCTGCCTTTCTCTCCTGAGCCTCTGCATCACTCTCTTGAGCCTCAGCTTCCTTCTCTTGAGCCTTTTGCAGCACTCTCTTGAGCCTCTGCATCATTCTCTTGAGCCTCTGCATCCCTCTCTTAAGCCTCTGCATCACTCTCTTGAGCCTCTGCATCCCTCTATTAAGCCTCTGCATCACTCTCTTGAGCCTCTGCATCCCTCTCTTGAGCCACTGCATCACTCTCTTGAGCCTCTGCATCACTCTCTTGAACCTCTGCATCACTCTCTTGAGCCTCTGCATCACTCTCATGATCCTCTGCATCACTCTCTTAAGCCTCTACATCACTCTCTTGAGCCTCTGCATCCCTCTCTTGAGCTACTGCATCACTCTCTTGAGCCTCTGCATCACTCTCTTGATCCTCTGCATCACTCTCTTGAGCCTCTGCATCACTCTCTTGATCCTCTGCATCACTCTCTTTAGCCTCTGCATCACTCTCTTGAGCCTCTGCATCACTCTCTTGAGCCTCTGCATTACTCTCTTGAGCCTCTGCATCACTCTCTTTAGCCTCTGCATCCCTCTCATAATCCTCTGCATCACTCTCTTGAGCCTCTGCATCATTCTCTTGAGCCTCTGCATCCGTCTCTTAAGCCTCTACATCATTCTCTTGAGCCCCTGCATTACTCTCTTGAGCCTCTGCATCACTCTCTTAAGCCTCTGCATCTCTCTCTTGAGCCTCTGCATCACTCTCTTGAGCCTCTGCATCCCTCTCTGGAGGCCCAGTATCCCTCTCTTGAGCCTCTGCAGCACTCTCTTCAGCCTCTGCATCATTCTCTTGAGCCTCTGCATCCCTCTCTTAAGCCTCTGCATCCCTTTCTTGATCCTCTGCATCACTCTCTTGAGTCTCTGCATCATTCTCTTGAGCCTCTGCAATCCTCTCTTAAGCCTCTACATCATTCTCTTGAGCCTCTGCATCACTCTCTTGAGCCTCTGCATCACTCTCTTAAGCCTCTGCCTTTCTCTCTTGAGCCTCTGCATCACTCTCTTGAGCCTCTGCATCCCTCTCTTGAGCCACTGCATCACTCTCTTGAGCCTCTGCATCACTCTCTTGAACCTCTGCATCACTCTCTTGAGCCTCTGCATCCCTCTCTTGAGCCTCTGCATCATTCTCATAAGCCTCTGCATTACTCTCTTGAGCCTCTGCATCACTCTCTTGAGCCTCTACATCCCTCTCTTGAGCCTCTGCATCACTCTCTTGAGCCTCTGCATCCCTCTCTTAAGCCTATGCATCACTCTCTTGAGCCTCTGCAACACTCTCTTAATCCTCTGCAGCCCTCTCTTAAGCCTCTGCATCACTCTCTTGAGCCTCTGCATCACTCTCTTGAGCCTCTGCATCACTCTCTTGACCCTCTGCATCCCTCTCTGGAGCCTCTGCATCCCTCTCTTGAGCCTTTGCATCCCTCTCTTAATCCTCTGCATCACTCTCGTAAGCCTCTGCATCCCTCTCTTCATCCTCTACATCACTCTCGCAAGCCTCTGCATCACTCTCTTGAGCCTCTGCATCCGTCTCTTAAGCCTCTACATCATTCTCTTGAGCCCCTGCATTACTCTCTTGAGCCTCTGCATCACTCTCTTAAGCCTCTGCATCTCTCTCTTGAGCCTCTGCATCACTCTCTTGAGCCTCTGCATCCCTCTCTGGAGGCTCAGTATCACTCTCTTGAGCCTCTGCAGCACTCTCTTCAGCCTCTGCATCATTCTCTTGAGCCTCTGCATCCCTCTCTTAAGCCTCTGCATCCCTCTCTTGATCCTCTGCATCACTCTCTTGAGTCTCTGCATCATTCTCTTGAGCCTCTGCATTCCTCTCTTAAGCCTCTACATCATTCTCGTGAGCCTCTGCATCACTCTCTTGAGCCTCTGCATCACTCTCGTAAGCCTCTGCCTTTCTCTCTTGAGCCTCTGCATCACTCTCTTGAGCCTCAGCTTCCTTCTCTTGAGCCTTTTGCAGCACTCTCTTGAGCCTCTGCATCATTCTCTTGAGCCTCTGCATCCCTCTCTTAAGCCTCTGCATCACTCTCCTGAGCCTCTGCATCCCTCTATTAAGCCTCTGCATCACTCTCTTGAGCCTCTGCATCCCTCTCTTGAGCCTCTGCATCATCCTCTTGGGCCTCTGAATCCCTCTCCTAAGCCTCTGCATCACTCTCTTGAGCCTCTGCATCCGTCTATTAAACGTCTGCGTCTGTTTTGAGCCTATGCATCTCTCTCCTGGGCCTCTGCATCACTCTCTTAAGCCTCTGCAACACACTTTTCAGCCTCTGCATCACTCTCCTAAGCCTCTGCATCACTCTCTTCGGCCTCTGCATCACTCTCTTAAGCCTCTGCTTCCCACTCTTGATCCTCTGCATCACTCTCTTGAGCCTCTGCATCACTCTCATGATCCTCTGCATCACTCTCTTCAGCCTCTGTATCACTCTCTTGAGCCTCTACATCACTCTATTGAGCTCTGCATTACTCTCTTGAGCCTCTGCATCACTCTCTTTAGCCTCTGCATCCCTCTCATAATCCTCTGCATCACTCTCTTGAGCCTCTGCATCATTCTCTTGAGCCTCTGCATCCGTCTCTTAAGCCTCTACATCATTCTCTTGAGCCCCTGCATTACTCTCTTGAGCCTCTGCATCACTCTCTTAAGCCTCTGCATCTCTCTCTTGAGCCTCTGCATCACTCTCTTGAGCCTCTGCATCCCTCTCTGGAGGCTCAGTATCCCTCTCTTGAGCCTCTGCAGCACTCTCTTCAGCCTCTGCATCATTCTCTTGAGCCTCTGCATCCCTCTCTTAAGCCTCTGCATCCCTCTCTTGATCCTCTGCATCACTCTCTTGAGTCTCTGCATCATTCTCTTGAGCCTCTGCATTCCTCTCTTAAGCCTCTACATCATTCTCTTGAGCCTCTGCATCACTCTCTTGAGCCTCTGCATCACTCTCTTAAGCCTCTGCCTTTCTCTCTTGAGCCTCTGCATCACTCTCTTGAGCCTCAGCTTCCTTCTCTTGAGCCTTTTGCAGCACTCTCTTGAGCCTCTGCATCATTCTCTTGAGCCTCTGCATCCCTCTTATAAGCCTCTGCATCACTCTCTTGAGCCTCTACATCCCTCTATTAAGCCTCTGCATCACTCTCTTGAGCCTCTGCATCCCTCTCTTGAGCCACTGCATCACTCTCTTGAGCCTCTGCATCACTCTCTTGAACCTCTGCATCACTCTCTTGAGCCTCTGCATCACTCTCATGATCCTCTGCATCACTCTCTTAAGCCTCTGCATCACTCTCTTGAGCCTCTGCATCCCTCTCTTGAGCCACTGCATCACTCTCTTGAGCCTCTGCATCACTCTCTTGAACCTCTGCATCACTCTCTTGAGCCTCTGCATCCCTCTCTTGAGCCTCTGCATCATTCTCATAAGCCTCTGCATCACTCTCTTGAGCCTCTGCATCACTCTCTTGAGCCTCTACATCCCTCTCTTGAGCCTCTGCATCACTCTCTTGAGCCTCGGCATCCCTCTCTTAAGCCTATGCATCACTCTCTTGAGCCTCTGCAACACTCTCTTAATCCTCTGCAGCCCTCTCTTAAGCCTCTGCATCACTCTCTTGAGCCTCTGCATCACTCTCTTGAGCCTCTGCATCACTCTCTTGACCCTCTGCATCCTTCTCTGGAGCCTCTGCATCCCTCTCTTGAGCCTTTGCATCCCTCTCTTAATCCTCTGCATCACTCTCGTAAGCCTCTGCATCCCTCTCTTCATCCTCTACATCACTCTCGCAAGCCTCTGCATCACTCTCTTGAGCCTCTGCATCCGTCTCTTAAGCCTCTACATCATTCTCTTGAGCCCCTGCATTACTCTCTTGAGCCTCTGCATCACTCTCTTAAGCCTCTGCATCTCTCTCTTGAGCCTCTGCATCACTCTCTTGAGCCTCTGCATCCCTCTCTGGAGGCTCAGTATCACTCTCTTGAGCCTCTGCAGCACTCTCTTCAGCCTCTGCATCATTCTCTTGAGCCTCTGCATCACTCTCTTAAGCCTCTGCATCCCTCTCTTGATCCTCTGCATCACTCTCTTGAGTCTCTGCATCATTCTCTTGAGCCTCTGCATTCCTCTCTTAAGCCTCTACATCATTCTCTTGAGCCTCTGCATCACTCTCTTGAGCCTCTGCATCACTCTCTTAAGCCTCTGCCTTTCTCTCTTGAGCCTCTGCATCACTCTCTTGAGCCTCAGCTTCCTTCTCTTGAGCCTTTGCAGCACTCTCTTGAGCCTCTGCATCATTCTCTTGAGCCTCTGCATCCCTCTCTTAAGCCTCTGCATCACTCTCTTGAGCCTCTGCATCCCTCTATTAAGCCTCTGCATCACTCTCTTGAGCCTCTGCATCCCTCTCTTGAGCCACTGCATCACTCTCTTGAGCCTCTGCATCACTCTCTTGAACCTCTGCATCACTCTCTTGAGCCTCTGCATCACTCTCATGATCCTCTGCATCACTCTCTTAAGCCTCTGCATCACTCTCTTGAGCCTCTGCATCCCTCTCTTGAGCCTCTGCATCACTCTCTTGAGCCTCTGCATCACTCTCTTGAACCTCTGCATCACTCTCTTGAGCCTCTGCATCACTCTCTTGATCCTCTGCATCACTCTCTTTAGCCTCTGCATCACTCTCTTGAGCCTCTGCATCACTCTCTTGAGCCTCTGCATCACTCTCTTGAGCCTCTGCATCACTCTCTTAAGCCTCTGCATCCCTCTCTTAATCCTCTGCATCACTCTCTTGAGCCTCTGCATCATTCTCTTGAGCCTCTGCATCCGTCTCTTAAGCCTCTACATCATTCTCTTGAGCCTCTGCATTACTCTCTTGAGCCTCTGCATCACTCTCTTAAGCCTCTGCATCTCTCTCTTGAGCCTCTGCATCACTCTCTTGAGCCTCTGCATCCCTCTCTGGAGGCTCAGTATCCCTCTCTTGAGCCTCTGCAGCACTCTCTTCAGCCTCTGCATCATTCTCTTGAGCCTCTGCATCCCTCTCTTAAGCCTCTGCATCCCTCTCTTGATCCTCTGCATCACTCTCTTGAGTCTCTGCATCATTCTCTTGAGCCTCTGCATTCCTCTCTTAAGCCTCTACATCATTCTCTTGAGCCTCTGCATCACTCTCTTGAGCCTCTGCATCACTCTCTTAAGCCTCTGCCTTTCTCTCTTGAGCCTCTGCATCACTCTCTTGAGCCTCTGCATCCCTCTCTTGAGCCTCTGCATCACTCTCTTGAGCCTCTGCATCACTCTCTTGAGCCTCTGCATCCCTCTCTTGAGCCTCTGCATCCTCTCTTGAGCCTCTGCATCATTCTCATAAGCCTCTGCATCACTCTCTTGAGCCTCTGCATCACTCTCTTGAGCCTCTGCATCCCTCTCTTGAGCCTCTGCATCACTCTCTTGAGCCTCTGCATCCCTCTCTTAAGCCTCTGCATCACTCTCTTGAGCCTCTGCATCACTCTCTTGAGCCTCTGCATCCCTCTCTTAAGCCTCTGCATCACTCTCTTAAGCCTCTGCATCACTCTCTTGAGCCTCTGCATCACTCTCTTGAGCCTCTGCATCCCTCTCTGGAGCCTCTGCATCCCTCTCTTGAGCCTCTGCATCCCTCTCTTAGCCTCTGCATCACTCTCTAAGCCTCTGCATCCCTCTCTTCAGCCTCTGCATCACTCTCTTGAGCCTCTGCATCACTCTCTTGAGCCTCTGCATCCGTCTCTTAAGCCTCTGCATCACTCTCTTGAGCCTCTGCATTACTCTCTTGAGCCTCTGCATCACTCTCTTAAGCCTCTGCATCATCTCTCTTGAGCCTCTGCATCACTCTCTTGATCCTCTGCATCACTCTCTTAAGCCTCTGCATCTCTCTCTTGAGCCTCTGCATCACTCTCTTGAGCCTCTGCATCCCTCTCTGGAGGCTCAGTATCCCTCTCTTGAGCCTCTGCAGCACTCTCTTCAGCCTCTGCATCATTCTCTTGAGCCTCTGCATCCCTCTCTTAAGCCTCTGCATCCCTCTCTTGATCCTCTGCATCACTCTCTTGAGTCTCTGCATCATTCTCTTGAGCCTCTGCATCCTCTCTTAAGCCTCTACATCATTCTCTTGAGCCTCTGCATCACTCTCTTGAGCCTCTGCATCACTCTCTTAAGCCTCTGCCTTTCTCTCTTGAGCCTCTGCATCACTCTCTTGAGCCTCTGCATCCCTCTCTTGAGCCATCACTCTCTGCATCACTCTCTTGAGCCTCTGCATCACTCTCTTGAGCCTCTGCATCACTCTCTTGAGCCTCTGCATCCCTCTCTTGAGCCTCTGCATCATTCTCTTAAGCCTCTGCATCACTCTCTTGAGCCTCTGCATCACTCTCTTGAGCCTCTGCATCCCTCTCTTGAGCCTCTGCATCACTCTCTTGAGCCTCTGCATCCCTCTCTTAAGCCTCTGCATCACTCTCTTGAGCCTCTGCATCACTCTCTTGAGCCTCTGCATCCCTCTCTTAAGCCTCTGCATCACTCTCTTGAGCCTCTGCATCACTCTCTTGAGCCTCTGCATCACTCTCTTGACCCTCTGCATCCCTCTCTGGAGCCTCTGCATCCCTCTCTTGAGCCTTTGCATCCCTCTCTTAATCCTCTGCATCACTCTCGTAAGCCTCTGCATCCCTCTCTTCATCCTCTACATCACTCTCGCAAGCCTCTGCATCACTCTCTTGAGCCTCTGCATCCGTCTCTTAAGCCTCTACATCATTCTCTTGAGCCCCTGCATTACTCTCTTGAGCCTCTGCATCACTCTCTTAAGCCTCTGCATCTCTCTCTTGAGCCTCTGCATCACTCTTGAGCCTCTGCATCCCTCTCTTAAGCCTCTGCATCTCTCTCTTGAGCCTCTGCATCACTCTCTTGAGCCTGTGCATCCCTCTCTGGAGGCTCAGTATCTTTCTCTTGAGCCTCTGCAGCACTCTCTTCAGCCTCTGCATCATTCTCTTGAGCCTCTGCATCCCTCTCTTAAGCCTCTGCATCCCTCTCTTGATCCTCTGCATCACTCTCTTGAGTCTCTGCATCATTCTCTTGAGCCTCTGCATTCCTCTCTTAAGCCTCTACATCATTCTCGTGAGCCTCTGCATCACTCTCTTGAGCCTCTGCATCACTCTCGTAAGCCTCTGCCTTTCTCTCTTGAGCCTCTGCATCACTCTCTTGAGCCTCAGCTTCCTTCTCTTGAGCCTTTTGCAGCACTCTCTTGAGCCTCTGCATCATTCTCTTGAGCCTCTGCATCCCTCTCTTAAGCCTCTGCATCACTCTCTTGAGCCTCTGCATCCCTCTATTAAGCCTCTGCATCACTCTCTTGAGCCTCTGCATCCCTCTCTTGAGCCACTGCATCACTCTCTTGAGCCTCTGCATCACTCTCTTGAACCTCTGCATCACTCTCTTGAGCCTCTGCATCACTCTCATGATCCTCTGCATCACTCTCTTAAGCCTCTACATCACTCTCTTGAGCCTCTGCATCACTCTCTTGAGCCTCTGCATCACTCTCTTGAGCCTCTGCATCACTCTCTTGAACCTCTGCATCACTCTCTTGAGCCTCTGCATCACTCTCATGATCCTCTGCATCACTCTCTTTAGCCTCTGTATCACTCTCTTGAGCCTCTACATCACTCTCTTGAGCCTCTGCATTACTCTCTTGAGCCTCTGCATCACTCTCTTTAGCCTCTGCATCCCTCTCATAATCCTCTGCATCACTCTCTTGAGCCTCTGCATCATTCTCTTGAGCCTCTGCATCCGTCTCTTAAGCCTCTACATCATTCTCTTGAGCCCCTGCATTACTCTCTTGAGCCTCTGCATCACTCTCTTAAGCCTCTGCATCTCTCTCTTGAGCCTCTGCATCACTCTCTTGAGCCTCTGCATCCCTCTCTGGAGGCCCAGTATCCCTCTCTTGAGCCTCTGCAGCACTCTCTTCAGCCTCTGCATCATTCTCTTGAGCCTCTGCATCCCTCTCTTAAGCCTCTGCATCCCTCTCTTGATCCTCTGCATCACTCTCTTGAGTCTCTGCATCATTCTCTTGAGCCTCTGCAATCCTCTCTTAAGCCTCTACATCATTCTCTTGAGCCTCTGCATCACTCTCTTGAGCCTCTGCATCACTCTCTTAAGCCTCTGCCTTTCTCTCTTGAGCCTCTGCATCACTCTCTTGAGCCTCAGCTTCCTTCTCTTGAGCCTTTTGCAGCACTCTCTTGAGCCTCTGCATCATTCTCTTGAGCCTCTGCATCCCTCTTATAAGCCTCTGCATCACTCTCTTGAGCCTCTACACCCCTCTATTAAGCCTCGGCATCACTCTCTTGAGCCTCTGCATCCCTCTCTTGAGCCACTGCATCACTCTCTTGAGCCTCTGCATCACTCTCTTGAACCTCTGCATCACTCTCTTGAGCCTCTGCATCACTCTCATGATCCTCTGCATCACTCTCTTAAGCCTCTGCATCACTCTCTTGGGCCTCTGCATCCCTCTCTTGAGCCACTGCATCACTCTCTTGAGCCCCTGCATCACTCTCTTGAACCTTTTCATCACTCTCTTGAGCCTCTGCATCCCTCTCTTGAGCCTCTACATCATTCTCATAAGCCTCTGCATCACTCTCTTGAGCCTCTGCATCACTCTCTTGAGCCTCTACATCCCTCTCTTGAGCCTCTGCATCACTCTCTTGAGCCTCGGCATCCCTCTCTTAAGCCTATGCATCACTCTCTTGAGCCTCTGCAACACTCTCTTAAGCCTCTGCAGCCCTCTCTTAAGCCTCTGCATCACTCTCTTGAGCCTCTGCATCACTCTCTTGAGCCTCTGCATCACTCTCTTGACCCTTAGCATCCCTCTCTGGAGCCTCTGCATCCCTCTCTTGAGCCTTTGCATCCCTCTCTTAATCCTCTGCATCACTCTCGTAAGCCTCTGCATCCCTCTCTTCATCCTCTACTTCACTCTCGCAAGCCTCTGCATTACTCTCTTGAGCCTCTGCATCCGTCTCTTAAGCCTCTGCATCCCTCTCTGGAGGCTCAGTATCCCTCTCTTGAGCCTCTGCAGCACTCTCTTCAGCCTCTGCATCATTCTCTTGAGCCTCTGCATCCCTCTCTTAAGCCTCTGCATCCCTCTCTTCATCCTCTACATCACTCTCGCAAGCCTCTGCATCACTCTCTTGAGCCTCTGCATCACTCTCTTGAGCCTCTGCATCACTCTCTTAAGCCTCTGCATCACTCTCGTAAGCCTCTGAATCACTCTCTTGAGACTCTGCATCCCTCCCTTGAGCCTCCGCATCACTCTCTTCAGCCTCTGCATCCCTCTCTTGAGCCTCTGCATCATTCTCTTGAACTCCTGCATCCCTCTCATGAGCCTCTGCATCCCTCTATTGAGCCTTTGCCTCACTCTCCTAAGCCTCTGCATCTCTCTCTTGAGCCTCTGCATCCCTCTCTTGAGCCTCTACATCATTCTCATAAGCCTCTGCATCACTCTCTTCAGCCTCTGCATCACTCTCTTGAGCCTCTACATCCCTATTCTTGAGCCTCTGCATCACTCTCTTGAGCCTTGGCATCCCTCTCTTAAGCCTATGCATCACTCTCTTGAGCCTCTGCAACACTCTCTTAAGCCTCTGCAGCCCTCTCTTAAGCCTCTGCATCACTCTCTTGAGCCTCTGCATCACTCTCTTGAGCCTCTGCATCACTCTCTTGACCCTCTGCATCCCTCTCTGAAGCCTCTGCATCCCTCTCTTGAGCCTTTGCATCCCTCTCTTAATCCTCTGCATCACTCTCGTAAGCCTCTGCATCCCTCTCTTCATCCTCTACATCACTCTCGCAAGCCTCTGCATCACTCTCTTGAGCCTCTGCATAACTCTCTTGAGTGTCTGCGTCACTCTCCTGAGCCTCTGAATCCCTCTCGTGAGCCTCTGCATCACTTTATCGAGCTTCTGCATCACTCTCGTGATCCTCTGCATCACTCTCATGAGCTTTTGCATCACTCTCTTAAGCCTCTGCATCACTCTCTAGAGCCTCTGCATCTCTCACTTCAGCCTCTGCATCACTCTCTTAAGTCTCTGCTTCCCCTCTCTTCATCCTCTGCATCATTCTCTTGAGCCTCTGTATTGCTCTCTTGATCCTCTGCATCACTCTCTTGAGCCTCTGCATCACTCTCTTGAGCCTCTGCATCACTCTCTTGAGCCTCTGCATCACTCTCTTGAGCCTCTGCATCACTCTCTTAAGCCTCTGCATCCCTCTCTTCATCCTCTGCATCAATCTATTGAGCCTCTGCATCATTCTTTTGAGCCTCTGCATCACTCTCTGGAGTCTCTGCATCACTCGCTTGAGCATCTGCGTCCCTCTCAGGAGCCTCTGCATACCTCTCTTGAGCCTCTGCATCACTCTCTCGAGCCTCTGCATCACCCTCTTGAGCCTCTGAATCCCTCTCTTGAGCCTCTGCATCACTCTCTCGAGCCTCTGCATCACTCTCTTGAGCCTCTGAATCCCTCTCTTGAGACTCTGCATCACTCTCTAGAACCTCTGCATCACTCTCTTCAGCCTCTGCATCACTCTCTTAAGCATCTGCTTCCCTCTCTTGATCCTCTGCATCACTATCTTGAGCCTCTGCATCACTCTCTTTATCGTCTGCATCACTCTCTTTAGCCTCTACATCACTCTCATGAGCCTCTGCATCACTCTCTTGAGCCTCTGCATCACTCTCTTGATCCTCTGCATCACTCTATCGTCTGCATCATTCTCCTAAGCCTCTGCATCACTCTCCTGAGCCTCTGCGTCACTCACTTTAGCCTCTGCATCACTCTCTTTGGCCTCTGCATCACTCTTTTGAGCCTCTGCATCACACTCTTGAGCCTCTGCATCACTCTCTTGAGCCTCTGCATCACTCTCTTGAGCCTCTGCATCGCTCTCTTGAGCCTCTGCATCACTCTCTTGAGCCTCTGCATCACTCTCTTAAGCCTCTGTAACTCTCTCTTCAGCGTCTGCATCACTCCCTTAGGCCTCTGCATCACTCTCTTAAGCCTCTGCATCACTCTCTTGAGCCTCTGCATCACTCTCTTAAGCCTCTGTAACTCTCTCTTCAGCGTCTGCATCACTCCCTTAAGCCTCTGCATAACTCTCTTGAGCCTCTGCATCTCTCTCTTGAGTCTCTGAATCTCTCTCTTGAGCCTCTGAATCCCTCTCTTGAGTTTCTGCATCACTCTCTTCATCCTCTGTATCCCTCTCCTAAGCCTCTGCATCACTCTCTTGAGCCTCTGCATCACTCTCTTGATCCTCTGCATCACTCTCTTGAGCTTCTGCATCATTCTCCTGAGCCTCTGCATCCCTCTCATAATCCTCTGCATCACTCTCTTGAGCCTCTGCATCATTCTCTTGAGCCTCTGCATCCGTCTTTTAAGCCTCTACATCATTCTCTTGAGCCCCTGCATTACTCTCTTGAGCCTCTGCATCACTCTCTTAAGCCTCTGCATCTCTCTCTTGAGCCTCTGCATCACTCTCTTGAGCCTCTGCATCCCTCTCTGGAGGCTCAGTATCCCTCTCTTGAGCCTCTGCAGCACTCTCTTCAGCCTCTGCATCATTCTCTTGAGCCTCTGCATCCCTCTCTTAAGCCTCTGCATCCCTCTCTTGATCCTCTGCATCACTCTCTTGAGTCTCTGCATCATTCTCTTGAGCCTCTGCATTCCTCTCTTAAGCCTCTACATCATTCTCTTGAGCCTCTGCATCACTCTCTTGAGCCTCTGCATCACTCTCTTAAGCCTCTGCCTTTCTCTCTTGAGCCTCTGCATCACTCTCTTGAGCCTCAGCTTCCTTCTCTTGAGCCTTTTGCAGCACTCTCTTGAGCCTCTGCATCATTCTCTTGAGCCTCTGCATCCCTCTTATAAGCCTCTGCATCACTCTCTTGAGCCTCTACATCCCTCTATTAAGCCTCTGCATCACTCTCTTGAGCCTCTGCATCCCTCTCTTGAGCCACTGCATCACTCTCTTGAGCCTCTGCATCACTCTCTTGAACCTCTGCATCACTCTCTTGAGCCTCTGCATCACTCTCATGATCCTCTGCATCACTCTCTTAAGCCTCTGCATCACTCTCTTGAACCTCTGCATCCCTCTCTTGAGCCACTGCATCACTCTCTGGAGCCTCTGCATCACTCTCTTGAACCTCTGCATCACTCTCTTGAGCCTCTGCTTCCCTCTCTTGAGCCTCTGCATCATTCTCATAAGCCTCTGCATTACTCTCTTGAGCCTCTGCATCACTCTCTTGAGCCTCTACATCCCTCTCTTGAGCCTCTGCATCACTCTCTTGAGCCTCGGCATCCCTCTCTTAAGCCTATGCATCACTCTCTTGAGCCTCTGCAACACTCTCTTAATCCTCTGTAGCCCTCTCTTAAGCCTCTGCATCACTCTCTTGAGCCTTTGCATCACTCTCTTGAGCCTCTGCATCACTCTCTTGACCCTCTGCATCCCTCTCTGGAGCCTCTGCATCCCTCTCTTGAGCCTTTGCATCCCTCTCTTAATCCTCTGCATCACTCTCGTAAGCCTCTGCATCCCTCTCTTCATCCTCTACATCACTCTCGCAAGCCTCTGCATCTCTCTCTTGAGCCTCTGCATCCGTCTCTTAAGCCTCTACATCATTCTCTTGAGCCCCTGCATTACTCTCTTGAGCCTCTGCATCACTCTCTTAAGCCTCTGCATCTCTCTCTTGAGCCTCTGCATCACTCTCTTGAGCCTCTGCATCCCTCTCTGGAGGCTCAGTATCCCTCTCTTGAGCCTCTGCAGCACTCTCTTCAGCCTCTGCATCATTCTCTTGAGCCTCTGCATCCCTCTCTTAAGCCTCTGCATCCCTCTCTTGATCCTCTGCATCACTCTCTTGAGTCTCTGCATCATTCTCTTGAGCCTCTGCATTCCTCTCTTAAGCCTCTACATCATTCTCGTGAGCCTCTGCATCACTCTCTTGAGCCTCTGCATCACTCTCGTAAGCCTCTGCCTTTCTCTCTTGAGCCTCTGCATCACTCTCTTGAGCCTCAGCTTCCTTCTCTTGAGCCTTTTGCAGCACTCTCTTGAGCCTCTGCATCATTCTCTTGAGCCTCTGCATCCCTCTCTTAAGCCTCTGCATCACTCTCTTGAGCCTCTGCATCCCTCTATTAAGCCTCTGCATCACTCTCTTGAGCCTCTGCATCCCTCTCTTGAGCCACTGCATCACTCTCTTGAGCCTCTGCATCACTCTCTTGAACCTCTGCATCACTCTCTTGAGCCTCTGCATCACTCTCATGATCCTCTGCATCACTCTCTTAAGCCTCTACATCACTCTCTTGAGCCTCTGCATCCCTCTCTTGAGCTACTGCATCACTCTCTTGAGCCTCTGCATCACTCTCTTGAACCTCTGCATCACTCTCTTGAGCCTCTGCATCACTCTCATGATCCTCTGCATCACTCTCTTTAGCCTCTGTATCACTCTCTTGAGCCTCTACATCACTCTCTTGAGCCTCTGCATTACTCTCTTGAGCCTCTGCATCCCTCTCATAATCCTCTGCATCACTCTCTTGAGCCTCTGCATCATTCTCTTGAGCCTCTGCATCCGTCTCTTAAGCCTCTACATCATTCTCTTGAGCCCCTGCATTACTCTCTTGAGCCTCTGCATCACTCTCTTAAGCCTCTGCATCTCTCTCTTGAGCCTCTGCATCACTCTCTTGAGCCTCTGCATCCCTCTCTGGAGGCCCAGTATCCCTCTCTTGAGCCTCTGCAGTGTAACACTGTAAAAGTGTTTGGTTTAGGTTAATACATACATAGAGTACATGAGTCACAGACAAGGATCGGAGAGGCGCCAGTTGTCTGCCTGAGATCTCACACCTCAAAGCGTTAATGACCCCAAGTGACCTGAGGTCAGATCATGAGAATTTCACCTTGCTTCCGCTAAGCTTATAATTGTAGTCTGGTAGCCTTCAAACATGCCGACGTTTAAGGAGTGGCTTGGTAGTGCCGGAGGCTATCTACTTGTGGGCGGAGTTAGCTACTAGGTTCCCCAATATAAACTCGGAGAGCTATCCAGCATGGGGCTTTTGACAGACAGAA
The DNA here is from genome assembly GCF_020424385.1 of Procambarus clarkii. Taxonomy (NCBI): domain Eukaryota; kingdom Metazoa; phylum Arthropoda; class Malacostraca; order Decapoda; family Cambaridae; genus Procambarus; species Procambarus clarkii. Next base: position 17,790 of record NW_025574689.1, on the reverse strand, counting down.
CAGCATCAAGAGAAGAGCAGACGAGAGCAGAGACGACGTCCCTAGTAGGGAGGCTGTCGGCCGGCAGGGGCGAGACAGTCTCTGTCAAGCTACAGACCCCCCCCCCCCCTCTCTATTCAACTTAGACTCAGTCCTCGGTGAGTGAACATTAAGGTGACTTGGTCGTGTTTACATATGTTGTGTGATGATCAGGGGCAGTCAAGTTGTAGGGTTCTCGAATTCTTGGATGATGACTCACTTTGAATATTAATCGTTAACATTTTTATTGGATTGCTTAAGTTATGATACTTCATAAGAAATATAATTATGAATTTATTATTTAAATTGTGTTTAACTTTGTTCCCTAGAGCTTTGAGTTGAGGATTTGAGAAAGCCTCTGTGGTTACTGGGTTCATGATATAAATGAGTACATGTTTGGAGTTGATACATGGTACAGAGGGAACATACTAATAATGAACTCATGATAACATCTTTTGAGAATTTTGTGATACAGGCAAGTTCCATTCCTTGTCTTGTATGTAATGGTCTAGAATGGATGGTGGCAGCATTCCGTCTTCTACTATCTACTCTTCTACTTCTACTATCTACTATTCTACTACTACTTATCTACGTCTCTCCCTCCACCCCTCTCTAAACTCTCACTTTCAACTAATGACCCTCCTCGCTCCTCCCACCTCTCTGCCTCTCACCCCAAACCCTCACTAATTACTTCACTATTCATTTCTTTCCTTTCGTTTTCTCTTATACGTTTGTGGCAATGATTCTGTATTCTAGAGTTCTCTCTAGAGTTTCGGGTAACTGATCAAGTGACGGCGCCTTGTAGTCTTAGCACCTAGGTAGTCAAATACCTAGGTTACAAGGTGTTGAACGAGAGAGGCTGCCTTAGGAACTCTGGGAGTGCTCTAGAATAGTTAGCTAACTGAGGACGGGATAACGGACTAGAGAGAGCTGTTTCCCCCGGCCTCGTTAGTTAACTGGGGGGTGGAATAATGGACAAGATAGAGCTATTTCCCCCACCCCCCGTTACAGCAGCACTCTCTTCAGCCTCTGCATCATTCTCTTGAGCCTCTGCATCCCTCTCTTGATCCTCTGCATCACTCTCTTGATCCTCTGCATCACTCTCTTGAGCTTCTGCATCATTCTCCTGAGCCTCTGCATCCCTCTCTTAAGCCTCTACATCATTCTCTTGGGCCTCTGCATCACTCTCTTGAGCCTTTGCATCACTCTCTTGGGCCTCTGAATCCCTCTCCTAAGCCTCTGCATCACTCTCTTGAGCCTCTGCATCCGTCTATTAAACGTCTGCGTCTGTTTTGAGCCTATGCATCTCTCTCCTGGGCCTCTGCATCACTCCCTTAAGCCTCTGCATCTCTCTCTTGAGCCTCTGCATCCCTCTCTTGAGCCTCTGCAACACTCTCTTCAACCTCTGCATCACTCTCTTTATCATCTGCACCCCTCTCTTAAGCCTCTGCATCCCTCGCTTGAGCCTCTGCATAACTCTCCTGAGTCTCTGAATCTCTCTCTTGAGCCTCTGAATCCCTCTCTTGAGTTTCTGCATCACTCTCTTCATCCTCTGTATCCCTCTCCTAAGCCTCTGCATCACTCTCTTGAGCCTCTGCATCACTCTCTTGATCCTCTGCATCACTCTCTTGAGCTTCTGCATCATTCTCCTGAGCCTCTGCATCCCTCTCTTAAGCCTCTACATCATTCTCTTGAGCCTCTGCATCACTCTCTTGAGCCTTTGCATCAATCTCTTAAACCGCTGCCTTTCTCTATTGATTCTCTGCATCCCTCTCTTGAGCCTCTGCATCATCCTCTTGGGCCTCTGAATCCCTCTCCTAAGCCTCTGCATCACTCTCTTGAGCCTCTGCATCCGTCTATTAAACGTCTGCGTCTGTTTTGAGCCTATGCATCTCTCTCCTGGGCCTCTGCATCACTCTCTTAAGCCTCTGCAACACACTTTTCAGCCTCTGCATCACTCTCCTAAGCCTCTGCATCACTCTCTTCGGCCTCTGCATCACTCTCTTAAGCCCCTGCTTCCCACTCTTGATCCTCTGCATCACTCTCTTGAGCCTCTGCATCACTCTCATGATCCTCTGCATCACTCTCTTTAGCCTCTGTATCACTCTCTTGAGCCTCTACATCACTCTATTGAGCCTCTGCATTACTCTCTTGAGCCTCTGCATCACTCTCTTTAGCCTCTGCACCCCTCTCATAATCCTCTGCATCACTCTCTTGAGCCTCTGCATCATTCTCTTGAGCCTCTGCATCCGTCTTTTAAGCCTCTACATCATTCTCTTGAGCCCCTGCATTACTCTCTTGAGCCTCTGCATCACTCTCTTAAGCCTCTGCATCTCTCTCTTGAGCCTCTGCATCACTCTCTTGAGCCTCTGCATCCCTCTCTGGAGGCTCAGTATCCCTCTCTTGAGCCTCTGCAGCACTCTCTTCAGCCTCTGCATCATTCTCTTGAGCCTCTGCATCCCTCTCTTAAGCCTCTGCATCCCTCTCTTGATCCTCTGCATCACTCTCTTGAGTCTCTGCATCATTCTCTTGAGCCTCTGCATTCCTCTCTTAAGCCTCTTCATCATTCTCTTGAGCCTCTGCATCACTCTCTTGAGCCTCTGCATCACTCTCTTAAGCCTCTGCCTTTCTCTCTTGAGCCTCTGCATCACTCTCTTGAGCCTCAGCTTCCTTCTCTTGAGCCTTTTGCAGCACTCTCTTGAGCCTCTGCATCATTCTCTTGAGCCTCTGCATCCCTCTTATAAGCCTCTGCATCACTCTCTTGAGCCTCTACATCCCTCTATTAAGCCTCTGCATCACTCTCTTGAGCCTCTGCATCCCTCTCTTGAGCCACTGCATCACTCTCTTGAGCCTCTGCATCACTCTCTTGAACCTCTGCATCACTCTCTTGAGCCTCTGCATCACTCTCATGATCCTCTGCATCACTCTCTAAAGCCTCTGCATCACTCTCTTGAGCCTCTGCATCCCTCTCTTGAGCCACTGCATCACTCTCTTGAGCCTCTGCATCACTCTCTTGAACCTCTGCATCACTCTCTTGAGCCTCTGCTTCCCTCTCTTGAGCCTCTGCATCATTCTCATAAGCCTCTGCATTACTCTCTTGAGCCTCTGCATCACTCTCTTGAGCCTCTACATCCCTCTCTTGAGCCTCTGCATCACTCTCTTGAGCCTCGGCATCCCTCTCTTAAGCCTATGCATCACTCTCTTGAGCCTCTGCAACACTCTCTTAATCCTCTGCAGCCCTCTCTTAAGCCTCTGCATCACTCTCTTGAGCCTTTGCATCACTCTCTTGAGCCTCTGCATCACTCTCTTGACCCTCTGCATCCCTCTCTGGAGCCTCTGCATCCCTCTCTTGAGCCTTTGCATCCCTCTCTTAATCCTCTGCATCACTCTCGTAAGCCTCTGCATCCCTCTCTTCATCCTCTACATCACTCTCGCAAGCCTCTGCATCACTCTCTTGAGCCTCTGCATCCGTCTCTTAAGCCTCTACATCATTCTCTTGAGCCCCTGCATTACTCTCTTGAGCCTCTGCATCACTCTCTTAAGCCTCTGCATCACTCTCTTGATCCTCTGCATCACTCTCTTGAGCTTCTGCATCATTCTCCTGAGCCTCTGCATCCCTCTCTTAAGCCTCTACATCATTCTCTTGGGCCTCTGCATCACTCTCTTGAGCCTTTGCATCACTCTCTTGGGCCTCTGAATCCCTCTCCTAAGCCTCTGCATCACTCTCTTGAGCCTCTGCATCCGTCTATTAAACGTCTGCGTCTGTTTTGAGCCTATGCATCTCTCTCCTGGGCCTCTGCATCACTCTCTTAAGCCTCTGCAACACACTTTTCAGCCTCTGCATCACTCTCCTAAGCCTCTGCATCACTCTCTTCGGCCTCTGCATCACTCTCTTAAGCCTCTGCTTCCCACTCTTGATCCTCTGCATCACTCTCTTGAGCCTCTGCATCACTCTCATGATCCTCTGCATCACTCTCTTTAGCCTCTGCATCCCTCTCATAATCCTCTGCATCACTCTCTTGAGCCTCTGCATCATTCTCTTGAGCCTCTGCATCCGTCTCTTAAGCCTCTACATCATTCTCTTGAGCCCCTGCATTACTCTCTTGAGCCTCTGCATCACTCTCTTAAGCCTCTGCATCTCTCTCTTGAGCCTCTGCATCACTCTCTTGAGCCTCTGCATCCCTCTCTGGAGGCTCAGTATCCCTCTCTTGAGCCTCTGCAGCACTCTCTTCAGCCTCTGCATCATTCTCTTGAGCCTCTGCATCCCTCTCTTAAGCCTCTGCATCCCTCTCTTGATCCTCTGCATCACTCTCTTGAGTCTCTGCATCATTCTCTTGAGCCTCTGCATTCCTCTCTTAAGCCTCTACATCATTCTCTTGAGCCTCTGCATCACTCTCTTGAGCCTCTGCATCACTCTCTTAAGCCTCTGCCTTTCTCTCTTGAGCCTCTGCATCACTCTCTTGAGCCTCAGCTTCCTTCTCTTGAGCCTTTTGCAGCACTCTCTTGAGCCTCTGCATCATTCTCTTGAGCCTCTGCATCCCTCTTATAAGCCTCTGCATCACTCCCTTGAGCCTCTACATCCCTCTATTAAGCATCTGCATCCCTCTTATAAGCCTCTGCATCACTCTCTTGAGCCTCTACATCCCTCTATTAAGCCTCTGCATTACTCTCTTGAGCCTCTGCATCCCTCTCTTGAGCCACTGCATCACTCTCTTGAGCCTCTGCATCACTCTCTTGAACCTCTGCATCACTCTCTTGAGCCTCTGCATCACTCTCATGATCCTCTGCATCACTCTCTTAAGCCTCTGCATCACTCTCTTGAGCCTCTGCATCCCTCTCTTGAGCCACTGCATCACTCTCTTGAGCCTCTGCATCACTCTCTTGAACCTCTGCATCACTCTCTTGAGCCTCTGCATCCCTCTCTTGAGCCTCTGCATCATTCTCATAAACCTCTGCATCACTCTCTTGAGCCTCTGCATCACTCTCTTGAGCCTCTACATCCCTCTCTTGAGCCTCTGCATCACTGTCTTGAGCCTCGGCATCCCTCTCTTAAGCCTCTGCATCACTCTCTTGAGCCTCTGCATCACTCTCTTAAGCCTCTGTAACTCTCTCTTCAGCGTCTGCATCACTCCCTTAAGCCTCTGCATCTCTCTCTTGAGCCTCTGCATCCCTCTCTTGAGCCTCTGCAACACTCTCTTCAACCTCTGCATCACTCTCTTTATCATCTGCACCCCTCTCTTAAGCCTCTGCATCCCTCGCTTGAGCCTCTGCATAACTCTCCTGAGTCTCTGAATCTCTCTCTTGAGCCTCTGAATCCCTCTCTTGAGTTTCTGCATCACTCTCTTCATCCTCTGTATCCCTCTCCTAAGCCTCTGCATCACTCTCTTGAGCCTCTGCATCACTCTCTTGATCCTCTGCATCACTCTCTTGAGCTTCTGCATCATTCTCCTGAGCCTCTGCATCCCTCTCTTAAGCCTCTACATCATTCTCTTGAGCCTCTGCATCACTCTCTTGAGCCTTTGCATCAATCTCTTAAACCGCTGCCTTTCTCTATTGATCCTCTGCATCCCTCTCTTGAGCCTCTGCATCATCCTCTTGGGCCTCTGAATCCCTCTCCTAAGCCTCTGCATCACTCTCTTGAGCCTCTGCATCCGTCTATTAAACGTCTGCGTCTGTTTTGAGCCTATGCATCTCTCTCCTGGGCCTCTGCATCACTCTCTTAAGCCTCTGCAACACACTTTTCAGCCTCTGCATCACTCTCCTAAGCCTCTGCATCACTCTCTTCGGCCTCTGCATCACTCTCGTAAGCCCCTGCTTCCCACTCTTGATCCTCTGCATCACTCTCTTGAGCCTCTGCATCACTCTCATGATCCTCTGCATCACTCTCTTTAGCCTCTGTATCACTCTCTTGAGCCTCTACATCACTCTATTGAGCCTCTGCATTACTCTCTTGAGCCTCTGCATCACTCTCTTTAGCCTCTGCACCCCTCTCATAATCCTCTGCATCACTCTCTTGAGCCTCTGCATCATTCTCTTGAGCCTCTGCATCCGTCTTTTAAGCCTCTACATCATTCTCTTGAGCCCCTGCATTACTCTCTTGAGCCTCTGCATCACTCTCTTAAGCCTCTGCATCTCTCTCTTGAGCCTCTGCATCACTCTCTTGAGCCTCTGCATCCCTCTCTGGAGGCTCAGTATCCCTCTCTTGAGCCTCTGCAGCACTCTCTTCAGCCTCTGCATCATTCTCTTGAGCCTCTGCATCCCTCTCTTAAGCCTCTGCATCCCTCTCTTGATCCTCTGCATCACTCTCTTGAGTCTCTGCATCATTCTCTTGAGCCTCTGCATTCCTCTCTTAAGCCTCTTCATCATTCTCTTGAGCCTCTGCATCACTCTCTTGAGCCTCTGCATCACTCTCTTAAGCCTCTGCCTTTCTCTCTTGAGCCTCTGCATCACTCTCTTGAGCCTCAGCTTCCTTCTCTTGAGCCTTTTGCAGCACTCTCTTGAGCCTCTGCATCATTCTCTTGAGCCTCTGCATCCCTCTTATAAGCCTCTGCATCACTCTCTTGAGCCTCTACATCCCTCTATTAAGCCTCTGCATCACTCTCTTGAGCCTCTGCATCCCTCTCTTGAGCCACTGCATCACTCTCTTGAGCCTCTGCATCACTCTCTTGAACCTCTGCATCACTCTCTTGAGCCTCTGCATCACTCTCATGATCCTCTGCTTCACTCTCTTAAGCCTCTGCATCACTCTCTTGAGCCTCTGCATCCCTCTCTTGAGCCACTGCATCACTCTCTTGAGCCTCTGCATCACTCTCTTGAACCTCTGCATCACTCTCTTGAGCCTCTGCTTCCCTCTCTTGAGCCTCTGCATCATTCTCATAAGCCTCTGCATTACTCTCTTGAGCCTCTGCATCACTCTCTTGAGCCTCTACATCCCTCTCTTGAGCCTCTGCATCACTCTCTTGAGCCTCGGCATCCCTCTCTTAAGCCTATGCATCACTCTCTTGAGCCTCTGCAACACTCTCTTAATCCTCTGCAGCCCTCTCTTAAGCCTCTGCATCACTCTCTTGAGCCTTTGCATCACTCTCTTGAGCCTCTGCATCACTCTCTTGACCCTCTGCATCCCTCTCTGGAGCCTCTGCTTCCCTCTCTTGAGCCTTTGCATCCCTCTCTTAATCCTCTGCATCACTCTCGTAAGCCTCTGCATCCCTCTCTTCATCCTCTACATCACTCTCGCAAGCCTCTGCATCACTCTCTTGAGCCTCTGCATCCGTCTCTTAAGCCTCTACATCATTCTCTTGAGCCCCTGCATTACTCTCTTGAGCCTCTGCATCACTCTCTTAAGCCTCTGCATCTCTCTCTTGAGCCTCTGCATCAGTCTCTTGAGCCTCTGCATCCCTCTCTGGAGGCTCAGTATCCCTCTCTTGAGCCTCTGCAGCACTCTCTTCAGCCTCTGCATCATTCTCTTGAGCCTCTGCATCCCTCTCTTAAGCCTCTGCATCCCTCTCTTGATCCTCTGCATCACTCTCTTGAGTCTCTGCATCATTCTCTTGAGCCTCTGCATTCCTCTCTTAAGCCTCTACATCATTCTCGTGAGCCTCTGCATCACTCTCTTGAGCCTCTGCATCACTCTCGTAAGCCTCTGCCTTTCTCTCTTGAGCCTCTGCATCACTCTCTTGAGCCTCAGCTTCCTTCTCTTGAGCCTTTTGCAGCACTCTCTTGAGCCTCTGCATCATTCTCTTGAGCCTCTGCATCCCTCTCTTAAGCCTCTGCATCACTCTCTTGAGCCTCTGCATCCCTCTATTAAGCCTCTGCATCACTCTCTTGAGCCTCTGCATCCCTCTCTTGAGCCACTGCATCACTCTCTTGAGCCTCTGCATCACTCTCTTGAACCTCTGCATCACTCTCTTGAGCCTCTGCATCACTCTCATGATCCTCTGCATCACTCTCTTAAGCCTCTACATCACTCTCTTGAGCCTCTGCATCCCTCTCTTGAGCTACTGCATCACTCTCTTGAGCCTCTGCATCACTCTCTTGAACCTCTGCATCACTCTCTTGAGCCTCTGCATCACTCTCATGATCCTCTGCATCACTCTCTTTAGCCTCTGTATCACTCTCTTGAGCCTCTACATCACTCTCTTGAGCCTCTGCATTACTCTCTTGAGCCTCTGCATCACTCTCTTTAGCCTCTGCATCCCTCTCATAATCCTCTGCATCACTCTCTTGAGCCTCTGCATCATTCTCTTGAGCCTCTGCATCCGTCTCTTAAGCCTCTACATCATTCTCTTGAGCCCCTGCATTACTCTCTTGAGCCTCTGCATCACTCTCTTAAGCCTCTGCATCTCTCTCTTGAGCCTCTGCATCACTCTCTTGAGCCTCTGCATCCCTCTCTGGAGGCCCAGTATCCCTCTCTTGAGCCTCTGCAGCACTCTCTTCAGCCTCTGCATCATTCTCTTGAGCCTCTGCATCCCTCTCTTAAGCCTCTGCATCCCTCTCTTGATCCTCTGCATCACTCTCTTGAGTCTCTGCATCATTCTCTTGAGCCTCTGCAATCCTCTCTTAAGCCTCTACATCATTCTCTTGAGCCTCTGCATCACTCTCTTGAGCCTCTGCATCACTCTCTTAAGCCTCTGCCTTTCTCTCTTGAGCCTCTGCATCACTCTCTTGAGCCTCAGCTTCCTTCTCTTGAGCCTTTTGCAGCACTCTCTTGAGGCTCTGCATCATTCTCTTGAGCCTCTGCATCCCTCTTATAAGCCTCTGCATCACTCTCTTGAGCCTCTACACCCCTCTATTAAGCCTCGGCATGACTCTCTTGAGCCTCTGCATCCCTCTCTTGAGCCACTGCATCACTCTCTTGAGCCTCTGCATCACTCTCTTGAACCTCTGCATCACTCTCTTGAGCCTCTGCATCACTCTCATGATCCTCTGCATCACTCTCTTAAGCCTCTGCATCACTCTCTTGGGCCTCTGCATCCCTCTCTTGAGCCACTGCATCACTCTCTTGAGCCCCTGCATCACTCTCTTGAACCTTTTCATCACTCTCTTGAGCCTCTGCATCCCCCTCTTGAGCCTCTACATCATTCTCATAAGCCTCTGCATCACTCTCTTGAGCCTCTGCATCACTCTCTTGAGCCTCTACATCCCTCTCTTGAGCCTCTGCATCACTCTCTTGAGCCTCGGCATCCCTCTCTTAAGCCTATGCATCACTCTCTTGAGCCTCTGCAACACTCTCTTAAGCCTCTGCAGCCCTCTCGTAAGCCTCTGCATCACTCTCTTGAGCCTCTGCATCACTCTCTTGAGCCTCTGCATCACTCTCTTGACCCTTTGCATCCCTCTCTGGAGCCTCTGCATCCCTCTCTTGAGCCTTTGCATCCCTCTCTTAATCCTCTGCATCACTCTCGTAAGCCTCTGCATCCCTCTCTTCATCCTCTACTTCACTCTCGCAAGCCTCTGCATCACTCTCTTGAGCCTCTGCATCCGTCTCTTAAGCCTCTGCATCCCTCTCTGGAGGCTCAGTATCCCTCTCTTGAGCCTCTGCAGCACTCTCTTCAGCCTCTGCATCATTCTCTTGAGCCTCTGCATCCCTCTCTTAAGCCTCTGCATCCCTCTCTTCATCCTCTACATCACTCTCGCAAGCCTCTGCATCACTCTCTTGAGCCTCTGCATCACTCTCTTGAGCCTCTGCATCACTCTCTTAAGCCTCTGCATCACTCTCGTAAGCCTCTGAATCACTCTCTTGAGACTCTGCATCCCTCCCTTGAGCCTCCGCATCACTCTCTTCAGCCTCTGCATCCCTCTCTTGAGCCTCTGCATCATTCTCTTGAACTCCTGCATCCCTCTCATGAGCCTCTGCATCCCTCTATTGAGCCTTTGCCTCACTCTCCTAAGCCTCTGCATCCATCTCTTGAGCCTCTGCATCACTCTCAAGAGCCTCTGCATCCCTCTCTTGAGCGGCTGCATCCCTCTCTTCATCCTCTGCATCACTCTCTTGAGCCTCTACATCCCTCTCTTGAGCCTCTGCATCACTGTCTTGAGCCTCGGCATCCCTCTCTTAAGCCTCTGCATCACTCTCTTGAGCCTCTGCATCACTCTCTTAAGCCTCTGTAACTCTCTCTTCAGCGTCTGCATCACTCCCTTAAGCCTCTGCATAACTCTCTTGAGCCTCTGCATCTCTCTCTTGAGCCTCTGCATCCCTCTCTTGAGCCTCTGCAACACTCTCTTCAACCTCTGCATCACTCTCTTTATCCTCTGCACCCCTCTCTTAAGCCTCTGCATCCCTCGCTTGAGCCTCTGCATAACTCTCCTGAGTCTCTGAATCTCTCTCTTGAGCCTCTGAATCCCTCTCTTGAGTTTCTGCATCACTCTCTTCATCCTCTGTATCCCTCTCCTATGCCTCTGCATCACTCTCTTGAGCCTCTGCATCACTCTCTTGATCCTCTGCATCACTCTCTTGAGCTTCTGCATCATTCTCCTGAGCCTCTGCATCCCTCTCTTAAGCCTCTACATCATTCTCTTGAGCCTCTGCATCACTCTCTTGAGCCTTTGCATCAATCTCTTAAACCGCTGCCTTTCTCTATTGATCCTCTGCATCCCTCTCTTGAGCCTCTGCATCATTCTCTTGGGCCTCTGAATCCCTCTCCTAAGCCTCTGCATCACTCTCTTGAGCCTCTGCATCCGTCTATTAAACGTCTGCGTCTGTTTTGAGCCTATGCATCTCTCTCCTGGGCCTCTGCATCACTCTCTTAAGCCTCTGCAACACACTTTTCAGCCTCTGCATCACTCTCCTAAGCCTCTGCATCACTCTCTTCGGCCTCTGCATCACTCTCTTAAGCCCCTGCTTCCCACTCTTGATCCTCTGCATCACTCTCTTGAGCCTCTGCATCACTCTCATGATCCTCTGCATCACTCTCTTTAGCCTCTGTATCACTCTCTTGAGCCTCTACATCACTCTATTGAGCCTCTGCATTACTCTCTTGAGCCTCTGCATCACTCTCTTTAGCCTCTGCACCCCTCTCATAATCCTCTGCATCACTCTCTTGAGCCTCTGCATCATTCTCTTCAGCCTCTGCATCCGTCTTTTAAGCCTCTACATCATTCTCTTGAGCCCCTGCATTACTCTCTTGAGCCTCTGCATCACTCTCTTAAGCCTCTGCATCTCTCTCTTGAGCCTCTGCATCACTCTCTTGAGCCTCTGCATCCCTCTCTGGAGGCTCAGTATCCCTCTCTTGAGCCTCTGCAGCACTCTCTTCAGCCTCTGCATCATTCTCTTGAGCCTCTGCATCCCTCTCTTAAGCCTCTGCATCCCTCTCTTGATCCTCTGCATCACTCTCTTGAGTCTCTGCATCATTCTCTTGAGCCTCTGCATTCCTCTCTTAAGCCTCTACATCATTCTCTTGAGCCTCTGCATCACTCTCTTGAGCCTCTGCATCACTCTCTTAAGCCTCTGCCTTTCTCTCTTGAGCCTCTGCATCACTCTCTTGAGCCTCAGCTTCCTTCTCTTGAGCCTTTTGCAGCACTCTCTTGAGCCTCTGCATCATTCCCTTGAGCCTCTGCATCCCTCTTATAAGCCTCTGCATCACTCTCTTGAGCCTCTACATCCCTCTATTAAGCCTCTGCATCACTCTCTTGAGCCTCTGCATCCCTCTCTTGAGCCACTGCATCACTCTCTTGAGCCTCTGCATCACTCTCTTGAACCTCTGCATCAGTCTCTTGAGCCTCTGCATCACTCTCATGATCCTCTGCATCACTCTCTTAAGCCTCTGCATCACTCTCTTGAGCCTCTGCATCCCTCTCTTGAGCCACTGCATCACTCTCTTGAGCCTCTGCATCCCTCTCTTGAGCCACTGCATCACTCTCTTGAGCCTCTGCATCCCTCTCTTGAGCCACTGCATCACTCTCTTGACTAACAGATCTATAACTAATGCATTTTAAAGACGCAGATACCAACAGATCTATAACTAATGCATATTAAAGATGCGAGACTAACAGAAAAGTATAATTTAGAGACATATAATTGGCGGGAGCGTGAGTGGAGGCAGACAGGACCCTCGGCGCCTCGGACAGCTCACGACCTCCTATAATTGGAGGGGGAATTATGGGCAGACTGCAGACCTAACGAGGCGAACGACTCATTAACGTGTGTGTGTGTGTGTGTGTGTGTGTGTGTGTGTGTGTGTGTGTGTGTGTGTGTGTGTGTGTGTGTGTGTGTGTGTGTGTGTGTGTGTGTGTGTGTGTGTGTGTGTGTGTGTGTGTGTGTGTGTGTGTGTGTGTGTGTGTGTGTGTGTGTGTGTGTGTGTGTGTGTGTGTGTGTGTGTGTGTGTGTGTGTGTGTGTGTGTGTGTGTGTGTGTGTGTGTGTGTGTGTGTGTGTGTGTGTGTGTGTGTGTGTGTGTGTGTGCGTGTGCGTGTGTGTGTGTGTGTGTGTGTGTGTGTGTGATTGCTAGCAGTTCCCACGCTCTCTGATGAAGACTGAGAACGCCATTTGTAAGTTTCTCCGCAATGATAACGGAGAATTCGAGCCTTGAGGGGGGTTCGTTACCCGTAATAACGAGAGCGTTTATCGATCCTTTTTGTTTCGTAAAGGTGTATATATCTGAGGTGTAGGGACGAGGTAGTGTCGGCTGTTATTTTACCTTACGTTTTTCAAACTAATATTTCGTGGGTATTTTCACCTTAAGATTTTGCATGATCTTGAAGACTGACCTCGTGGAGAGTGTGATTTAAGGAATTTAAGAAACGGAGAAGGCTCGCATAGGCCTACTGGCCTATGCGAGGTTGTTTTGTGAGAGAAATTGACAATATGCCCATGCACTCAGCCCCGAGGCCAGACTCGTGGAATTCAATATTTATAAAGAAATGCAAAGTGCCGGTAGCACAGGCACTCAGTATAGTGTGGAGGAAGAGCTTGGACACGGGAGAGATACCAGATGCGCTGAAATCAGCAGACATTGCCCCTCTACACAAGGGAGGGAGCAAAGCATTGGCAAAGAATTATAGACCAGTTGCACTAACGTCCCACATAATAAAAGTATTTGAGAGAGTGATCAGGAGTCAGGTCACTAGATTCATGGAGACCAATGACGTCCACAACCCAGGCCAACATGGATTTAGAGCAGGAAGATCCTGCCTCTCACAGCTACTTCACCATTATGACAAAATCACTGAGGCATTAGAGGAAAAACATAATGCAGATGTGGTATACACAGACTTTACAAAGGCATTCGATAAATGTGACCATGGCGTGATAGCACACAAAATGAGGTCAATGGGTATAACTGGTAAAGTAGGACGCTGGATACTCAGTTTTCTGACAAACAGAACACAAAGAGTAACAGTCAACCATATAAAATCGAGTCCGAGTGCAGTTAAGAGTTCTGTACCTCAGGGTACAGTCCTTGCACCACTGCTGTTCCTTATTCTCATATCAGATATAGACAAAAATACAAGTCACAGCTTCGTATAGTTCTTTGCAAATGACACAAAAATCAGCATGAAAATTACCTCGGCTGAAGACATTGAAAACTTCAAGCAGATATTAATAAAGTTTTCGACTGGGCAGCAGAAAATAACATGATGTTTAACAGTGATAAATTCCAGGTACTCAGGTACGGTAAAAATGAGGACCTTAAACATAATACAGAGTACAAAACACAATCAAATGTACCCATAATAGGAAAACAGCATGTAAAGGATTTGGGAATAATAATGTCTGACGACCTAACGTTTAAGGAGCATAATCAAGCAAATTATTGGGATCGTCTCAAAGCTCTCCAAATGTACTCACTAGAAAGGAGACGAGAGAGATACCAAATAATATACACATGGAAGATACTGGAGGGCCAGGTACCAAATCTACACAGTAAAATAACAACGTATTGGAGTGAACGATATAGAAGAAAATGCAGAATAGAACCAGTGAAGAGCAGAGGTGCCATAGGCACAATCAGAGAACACTGTATGAACATCAGAGGTCCGCGGTTGTTCAACGTCCTCCCAGCGAGCATAAGAAATATTGCCGGAACAACCGTGGACATCTTCAAGAGAAAACTAGATTAGTTTTCTTCAAGAAGTTCCGGGCCAACCGGGCTGTGGTGGGTATGTGGGCCTGCGGGCCGCTCCAAGCAACAGCCTGGTGGACCAAACTCTCACAAGTCAAGCCTGGCCTCGAGCCGGGCTTGGGGAGTAGAAGAACTCCCAGAACCCCATCAAGCAGGTATATGTGGGCCTGCGGGCCGCTCCAAGCAACAGCCTGGTGGACCAAACTCTCACAAGTCAAGCCTGGCCTCGGGCCGGGCTTGGGGAGTAGAAGAACTCCCAGAACCCCATCAACCAGGTATATGTGGGCCTGCGGGCCGCTCCAAGCAACAGCCTGGTGGACCAAACTCTCACAAGTCAAGCCTGGCCTCGGGCCGGGCTTGGGGAGTAGAAGAACTCCCAGAACCCCATCAAGCAGGTATATGTGGGCCTGCGGGTCGCTCCAAGCAACAGCCTGGTGGACCAAACTCTCACAAGTCAAGCCTGGCCTCGGGCCGGGCTTGGGGAGTAGAAGAACTCCCAGAACCCCATCAACCAGGTATATGTGGGCCTGCGGGCCGCTCCAAGCAACAGCCTGGTGGACCAAACTCTCACAAGTCAAGCCTGGCCTCGGGCCGGGCTTGGGGAGTAGAAGAACTCCCAGAACCCCATCAACCAGGTATATGTGGGCCTGTGGGCCGCTCCAAGCAACAGCCTGGTGGACCAAACTCTCACAAGTCAAGCCTGGCCTCGGGCCGGGCTTGGGGAGTAGAAGAACTCCCAGAACCCCATCAACCAGGTATATGTGGGCCTGCGGGCCGCTCCAAGCAACAGCCTGGTGGACCAAACTCTCACAAGTCAAGCCTGGCCTCGGGCCGGGCTTGGGGAGTGGAAGAACTCCCAGAACCCCATCAAGTAGGCCTATTTTGGTGTATGCGACATTACTCATAGGCCAGTTGGGCCTTGTAGGTATCTCCTGAAGACCAATTGGCCCATCAGAGGCAGCTCCTAAAGGTGTATTTTCTCATCTCCCCCCCCCTCCCACCCTCTACACTCACACCTCTACACTCCACCCACTCCTCACACCTCATTCGCTTGGGTGTGTATGAGACCAGTGTCAGTGGTCTCATACACTGGTCAAAATACATCACTGAAAGTCTCCCTGTATAATGTATACATTCACCCATACATACCTACAACACCCATACATACATACCTACAACACCCATACATACATACCTACAACACCCATACATACATACCTACAACACCCATACATACATACCTACAACACCCATACATACATACCTACAACAGAATCATTTGTTGTCTCTCAGGTAAATAGGAATTCTCTATGTGTAGGGAACTGTGGGGAAGTTTGGTGCCATGGTGATGGGGGGTCCAGGCACTCATTAATGAGTGTGACAGGTACCTCCCAACCAGGCACTCATTAATGAGTGTGACAGGTACCTCCCAACCAGGCACTCATTAATGAGTGTGACAGGTACCTCCCAACCAGGCACTCATTAATGAGTGTGACAGGTACCTCCCAACCAGGCACTCATTAATGAGTGTGACAGGTACCTCCCAACCAGGCACTCATTAATGAGTGTGACAGGTGCCGCCCAACTCATGCCCACGAGGACTCACAGTCACCAGCTAACACAAAAGCCACGAGTTAATATCAGATTTGCTTTCACAAGGAAAAAAAAAAGAGCCACAAAAGTGCAGAAATTTCCTTTTTAATAGTTTTTTTTTGTATTTGTGGAGCATACTGGTCCGAGGCTCCTGCGTGCAGGGGGGGGTGAGGGGGGGCACGCTGGGGGGGGAGAGGGAGGGGGGAGGGCTCTGGACCTGAGATATCAACAAAGATAGCTATCATTACACCATTTCTTCGGCGCCTCATCATTAATTAGGGTCAGTTAAATAGGTATATTCCCATCACTATGAGTTTTGGTCTTCGTCATCTGATGGGGCCCATCACAACTCATCTGATTCTCGGGGCTCATCAGAGCTTACTGGATAAGGGTCGTTAGCACTCATTAATTGCTGGTTAGTGGCTGGGTGTTGGGCTAGTGTCTCACTATCCTTCTTTCCTTCCCTCATAGGTTCTAGATTAGTTGATTATTAGTACAACATACCTATCCTGTGGGTGGTGGTGGGCCCCATGCCTATCCTGTGGGTGGTGGTGGTGGACCCCATACCTATCCTGTGGGTGGTGGTGGGCCCCATACCTATCCTGTGGGTGGTGGTGGGCCCCATGCCTATCCTGTGGGTGGTGGTGGTGGACCCCATACCTATCCTGTGGGTGGTGGTGGTGGACCCCATACCTATCCTGTGGGTGGTGGTGGACCTCATACCTATCCTGTGGGTGGTAGTGGATCCCATACCCATCCTGTGGGTGGTAGTGGACCCCATACCCATCCTGTGGGTGGTAGTGAACCCCATACCCATCCCGTGAGCGGTAGTGGACCCCATACCCATCCCGTGAGCGGTAGTGGACCCCATACCCATCCCGTGAGCGGTAGTGGACCCCATACCCATCCCGTGAGCGGTAGTGGACCCCATACCCATCCCGTTGGTAGTGGTGACAAGGGTTACAGAGGCATATTTCCTCACAAGATCCCATCTATCCTCACACTGCCTCATAGCCACACTATCCTATACCCTCCTCCCTCATAACCAGACTATCCTATACCATCCCTCATAGTCAGACTATCCAGTACCCCCCAACCCACCTCAGTTCAACCGCACTTCACACTGAAGCAGAAATACCTAGCCTTTGTAATGTTGACCTATTGATCTATCCATCATCAATACATATTGATGATTTAGGCAGGACGTCAACCCATGGGTCTAATTGACTCATATTAGGTCAATAACTCACGTAATTCATGTTACTCACAGCGTTTATAAAGATATATGTATTCACCTGGGCACTTGGAGACTCGAATCGCCGACCCCCACCAGTAAGTCAGCTGACTGATGACGCAACATTGCGTCAGCTGACTGATGACGCAATACTGCGTCAACCAGGAGAAAAACAGTTTCTCACTCCCTTGAAAGACAAGATAATGGCTGCAACACTTACGAACAACCTGGGAATCTTAAAGTAAAAATTAAGTTTTTTGTGGCAAATGGAACTAAAGTATGTTGTTGAGGCTCTTGGTGTAAGTGTCTGAGGCTCTTGGTGTGTCTGAGGCTCTTGGTGTAAGTGTCTGAGGCTCTTGGTGTGTCTGAGGCTCTTGGTGTATCTGAGGCTCTTGGTGTGTCTGAGGCTCTTGGTATAAGTGTCTGAGGCTCTTGGTGTGTCTGAGGCTCTTGGTGTAAGTGTCTGAGGCTCTTGGTGTAAGTGTCTGAGGCTCTTGGTGTAAGTGTCTGAGGCTCTTGGTGTGTCTGAGGCTCTTGGTGTAAGTGTCTGAGGCTCTTGGTGTAAGTGTCTGAGGCTCTTGGTGTGTCTGAGGCTCTTGGTGTGTCTGAGGCTCTTGGTGTGTCTGAGGCTCTTGGTGTAAGTGCTTGAGGCTCTTGGTGTAAGTGTCTGAGGCTCTTGGTGTAAGTGCTTGAGGCTCTTGGTGTAAGTGTCTGAGGCTCTTGGTGTAAGTGTCTGAGGCTCTTGGTGTAAGTGTCTGAGGCTCTTGGTGTAAGTGTCTGAGGCTCTTGGTGTGTCTGAGGCTCTTGGTGTAAGTGTCTGAGGCTCTTGGTGTAAGTGTCTGAGGCTCTTGGTGTAAGTGACTGAGGCTCTTGGTGTAAGTGTCTGAGGCTCT